>NMRA01000060.1:449029-526808 GCA_002633005.1 Phoronis australis | reverse complement strand
GGTGATAAATTCAAATTATTCTTCCGTGAAATACAGACAGAAAAACCTAAATCTGTGTTGTTTAGACTTGGGATTTTTTGAGTTCTAAACACACATAACCCTTGTTATCCCGGCCAGTGGCTCGGAACATGATCAGGCCGTCGCGGCCGGCCTGACTCGTTATCCGGGCCAGTGGCTCGGAACATGATCAGGCCCGTCGCGGCCGGCCTGACTCGTTATCCCGGCCAGTGGCTCGGAACCCGATCAGGCCCCGTCGCGGCCGCCGAGACTGGCACGAAGATAAACCACCTTGAGTTGGAAACTAAACCTCCACTCACAACAACACTGTAATAGTGAGTCAAAGAAATAATGTGCACGCAATTATTTATGCGAATTAGCCACGAAACTGAAAATCTACTTACTTTTCGGGGGCCGCGATGTCATGCAGGTTCCCCTTCCACAGACCGTCAGGGCAAAAGGTTGTACAGCAACAATGATTTGAATAATGTATTTGTATTTCTAAATAAAGATTCCCCTAACATGTAACCACAGCATAGCAATTGTTTCACAACAGCTTTCTGTCATCAAACGCTGAGTTAGCATGCGCTCACACGGCCTTGGTGACCGGTCAATTGGTTTAGTGCCGGCATCCAAAGCCGGTAACGCAGTGGCTGGCTTCTCAACACTTGCACTCACGAATACTGCAAAGCCATTACAAATTGTATCTAATGAGACAGACTTTGTTTCAGATTTATACAAGCATTTGTTAGGATAGGAATAATTCTTTTTGAAACAGAACGCAAAAAAATTTCACAGTTGCGCAGCGTTGACATAATGGGCTATGAGAAGGCAGGTCGGACTTACATGTATGATCAAAAACTGTAGGTGTGAACGCTCGCTAGTTGTATTTTCTGCTGCCTTATCCTCGCAACCCAGACGGCAAATCTATCATGAGACGTATATACCATCCAAAGACTTGTTTTGTGTTAAGCTCTGTGCTCTACCATGGCGATTAATGTTATACTCAATTAATCGTGAGATGGCAGATTGAGTGTCTTTGTGAACATTTCTGACTGCTCATAACAATTTTACAAGTGCTTTGGCATTAGTCAACGGATTTTTGTTAACATCTCTCCAAGGGGGGGATCAACAATTGAACGGACTTCAAAACCACTTGCCCGGACTACAAAACTAGCCGCCTGGACTGCAAAACCAATGACTGTTGTTCTAACTTGGTGGTCAGACATCAAAACTGGTTGGCCGGTACCTCAAAACTAGATGACTGCACCCCCAAAAAATGGTTGGTAGGACTTAAAACGGATTTTTCGGTGTTCAAGCACAGCCAAACAAATTGCCAATTTTGAACAAAATAAACAAACGGGTACGAAAAATAAACACTTGACGTCACTTGAATCCTTTGAGACTATCAAACTGAGTCTCTGAGGAAGTTTCACCGTCGTGTTTTATCAACGCCCAACTCAATGTAGCACCGGCCATCGTGCTTTGGGTCCAGCCAACTAGTTTTTTTTATGAGGGTGTCGCGCTTTGAGGTCCGAAAACAGGTTTGATCACCGGCAACTTGGTTTTCCATTGCAGGCGACTGTTTTTTGAAGTCCGACCAATTGTTGATTCAATGCTCTTTGAATTTGAGACCTGTAGCTCCTAATTAAATTCTTGAGGAAGTTATGTTCATGAATCGACAGACCTACACCTATGTTCGTGGGAATTTACGTAATATTCACTAACACCACTTTGAAGATTATGAAAGTAAGCTTTGCTTCGTGTTTACATAACTGGCGTTCATGAAATTGACAAAAAGACCAACTTGGTAGACAAAAAAGCTGGCCCCCAGACGGACGTTGTCATGAAGATCGTGTTTTTCTCATTAATCTTATTGTATCCATACGAAATCCAACTCTCTTCCTAATTCTTGATGAAGCCATGGTGACGTCATGAATTGACTGGTCTATGTGTGTGGTACTTTATACGTATTTCCCTAATTGCGTCTTGAGATTATGTAAGTGAGGTTTGCTTCTTGTTTACGTAATTGATGCTCACGAGATTGACAAATTCAAAGACCAACTTGGTTGACAATTTTGCTCCCTGACCTTTCACACGGTCGCTCTCAGTAACACAGTGTTTTTTTTTTTGCCTTAAAACATTTGTTTCCTCACGAAATGCAGTTCGATTCTCATACAACAAGAAGATCTTAGTTGCACCCATACAGGACGATTATGTGCTTGCACAAAATGAATGTAAAAGGTTTAGTAAGAATTTTTAAAAATGTCTTCAAAGACTTTAGTATAGCCCAAAAGGTGGACATACATGATAATTTCTGAAAAGGGATGAGAACTGTCCAGTATGAATTTTATCTAGAAAAGTAAAATAACTTTTTGTTTCAAAAAAGCGTGGTTTTAAACAAATTTCAGTATCCTAAATGAAAAGGACAAGTAAATCACTAAAAAAAAACAGTTTTAGGTGTCATCAGTGATCCAAATTAACCCCGAAACTTAGGAGTTGGAAAGTCCCATCTGTGACAAACTGCTTTTAATAAAGCACTGTTTTGAAAAAAATATTAACTAAATACCACCTAAAAACTTAATAATCAGTTCTCAACAATCAGTGGGTCCAAAAATATTTTCAAAACCGCATAACCTAATAGGAAGGGCGATCTGCTGTTCTTGACCCAATTTTGTATTGCTGCAATGTAGTTCGAAGATGGACCATAACCTATCCATTGAGAGGCTCCCACTCTGACGAAGGCCTTGAAGTCGTCGATCCCTGTCTGTACCGTAATCATTTGAGCCTCAACTTGATTAGAAACAATAAACTTAATTAAAAGTCGGGCTAGTAGGGATGAAATAAGGTAGAAATGGTGGTGGTCGCATTAATTTTGATCCCCTATAATTCACTGCCAACGCAGGACTTGTTGCAGTGGCAAATTCCGTATACATGAACCTCTGCGGTGATCTCCTTTTACTTCTTGCGACAATTAAATCTTTCGACTCCCAGGCGGCATGTGCCACATAATTTGATATTTAATGGGAAGGTAAGCACACAGGAGTGTTTCTGTTGGAAAGTCTGACTGTTTGTCAAGGAAACTTTTTTGTCTAACAACAAATTTAGTGTTTATGGAAACTGCGTAGGCCTATGAGTTGCCAGGACGATACACTGCGCATTCTCCGCAATCTTATGAGAAATAGCGGTACACTTCTTATGACGAAGTCGTTCAGGTAATGAGGAAACATTGGGGTCACTCTGCGAGGTCTTATGAATGGCTCAATTGTAGTTTCATTCTGTCACCCAAGTGCCAGCTGAGTCCGTATACTAATGAGCTGGCAGGTTTGGGCATCTTTATTTATTAACTTTCCCGTGCCCCAGGACTGTGACTGTCTGCCTTGGGTTAATTGACCGACGAATGGGTTACCATATGCGTAATAGTCATTTCCACTCTCTTGACGAGAAATGGGATTTGTCAGTGGGGTATTCGACACCAAAGATCTCCTAAATACACTAATCTGTGAGTGATAATGATAGTCAACGTTAAATAAGTAACCCCTGTGGAGTCATCCAAAAACACCCCTCTGAGGGTTGCATAATGACAGTTAGTGGTGATATGCAATGAGCTGAAACTCCGTTCGAATTATTTAACAGACCAGACAAGAACAAATTGCTGCACCAAAGGGAGATTTCTCTATAATAAACAGAAATATCCAGGGAGTTCTTCATGTTACACGCACAGATCATCATAACTCTCCCCTCCTATAGTCCCCTCCTGCCTGCCTTAGCCGCTCAACACGCAAGTAAAACGTGGAGAAACGGACCGTTTACGGCTTAGGTGCCTATCCGAAGTAATTAACGTTGTAAGCTACCTTAAAAGGAAGGGAGAAGCAAAAATTGAGGACTCCAATATCCTACAAAAGATTTTTCGCTTCGATACGGTAGTATGCGACCAGAACTGCATTTATTTCTCTTCTTTTGGAGGTGAAACTGTCAACGATATATTTGACATCGATTTGTTCCGTGGTTCTTCGCCCGTTACCCTCAAACTAAATTTTACCAACCAAAGCCTTTTGTCCAGAAATCCCCCCCACCTTGTGTGTGGTATCGGTCTGCACTAGTTTCACTGAGAGCAACGCGAAGCCTAAGCTCCCATTTCTACAAGAAAATTACCTTGGATGGCATTAACCTTTATTCGCGTGCGGCGATATTTGCACAGGACTACAAAAGAGTCAAAAATACTTTACCCAGGGCATCCATTGACTCGGAGTTGGGGTGACGTGCATGATTTTGACACGTTAGTCCAAACCTTCTCTCTAACGACTCGGTGTCCACTCTCTGTTTGGGCTATGCTGACATTACAAACTCTGTTTATTGGTCGGCATTTTGTTTAACATCATTCTATATTATCTTTCTTTTACAATGGACCTATTATCTCCGACATGATGCTGACTCTTGGATGGGCCTCACTTAATTCTTTTAGGAAAAGGGGGAATTTTGTAATAGTTTGCATCATTCGTCCTCGTCTATGTCTTCGTCATTCCTTAAAAAGACAATTAAAATTGTCTCATTCATCGCGTGATAGTTTGCTGGGTGACACCCTCATACCTGTATATACATTGGCAATCCCGGGAACTCGGCCTGTCAAATCTCTACCTTTTCTGAAGCTGGTTACCCGCTATTGTTTATTTAGTTCGACATCATTTTGACGTTTTTGAACGTAGCCAACTAAAATCAAAACACAAAAAATTTAAAATAATTATAGTAATAATGTTAGATTAACGAAGCACTGTAAATTACAAAGCGGCGATATCTCGCGGAATCTCACGAGATCTTATATTTCTAACGAGACTCATGGCCGTGATCAATCGTACATGTAAACCTTCTCAAGTATCCAGTGGTTGCAATTGACCTATTGCCAGGATTAATTGACCAATCAGAACAAAGCATTCTTGGCACACCTTCGTCTGCGTTTCCAAGCCGCCATTATTCTCGACAAACCACACGTAGTCGAGTAAAACTTACTTTAGTCTATAGCTCAAGAAATTGTCTGCTAATAATGGGGAAACGGTGTTGATATGGCGTGTGTAGCACCGACAGCTGTTATGCTGCTCCAGAATAATATCCCATCATTTTTGGCATGTCCTAAGCCGAAAAATGATGTTGAAAAGCGTAAACTATGGATCAAACTGTACGGCCATACGAGCAGCTGAACTTAGCGATGTTGCTTGATAACTCGAAGGCTATAATAAACACAAATATATTAGTTCCAAGATACACACTTTTCAGCTTGGTGGCTACAGATGTATATGGTGAAGGGCTATCTCAAATTGTGACTCCCGAGTTTCCTACGTCTGGCCGCCTTTGTCTCGACACCTGCTGGATCTCAGCACTCTAGCGGTATAGTCCCCGGAAACTGTTGTTTTCAAGGACATTTTTATTTTTTTTTTTTTTTATTTATTTCAACCTAACAGAGGTACGTTTTTGTTATTCATAAACCCGTAGGCTGGCGTTCAGCTGAACTTCTCTCCCGGTCAAAATTCAGAGATTCGATCTGCANTAGGCTTAATTTAAATGTCTTATTGGTGCAAACGGATAATTCCATAGGCGGATTTAGGGGGTGGGGGCAGGGGCCCCAGCCCCTAAATCCGCCTATGGAATTATCCGTTTGCAAGCAAAATGAAACAGCAAGAGCGTGAAGCGTTAGGAAATATTGAGTTCAGTAACTAGGACCGGTAGCGGAAGAGGGGGGCTCAGACCCCAGATCGCGGCGGAATCGTGTTCCTGTTTTTTTTAGTCCACTGATAGATTTTCTGAACAGAAGGTCCAAAGGTCTGCATCCCAGGCCCCTGCAACTTTCGGGCCGCCTGTGTACATACAATTGCACTTTGCCCAATTCCACGAGGCAACATGTTGGACCCCCCTTGTGGTAACCTAGATCCGCCACTGAGTTCCAGACATTAACTTGACTGACTTAGACACATCCCTAGACCTACCCCGCCGGAGCTAACTGTTTGCCTAGGACGAGATGAATGTGTACAAGAGCTATGAACCTGAATTTTTTTTATCAAAATATTTCGTTACAAAATTAGAAAAGCGTAAACAGTGCTGTCGAGTCGACCTAGTCAGAGACTATAGTGCATGTGTATTGTGTAATCTATAACCTACTTTACTCCGGGAGTGCCACCAGTTGTGACCTACTTTTTATTTGGCGAAATTTAGCCGACGACAGAATAAAAATATCGGTGAATCTTTACTGATTTTATTAGAAAGATCATGGAATCGTACAGATAATTCGACTTGAAGGTACATACCCAGCTTTACATGAGCATATCGTATCAGTGGCCTTGTCATTTACTGGTGAAGGTGGCCCCGAGGCAGAGGGGTACTTCGGATTTTCGAAGGCTCCTCGAGCCATTTCTTCATCGTCACCTTTACAAATTCCCATATCATGAACGTACTATTCTCTGTTGAAAAGCATCGCCTCTTGTCTCTGTCGAAGCGTTTTCAGATAGTGCAAAAACACTCATCGACTCCACCAGGAACGTCGCTTAGCGACAGCGTATTTGCCTCTGCATCTCGTTCGAATGTCGGGTATCACGTGACTTTTCGCATGGGGGCGGAGCTTGCGATAGGTCAATTGTTGTCGGGCACACACAATTTATAAACTCTGTGGTTACAGGAATCGGGAAAAATCCAAGACATGCGATTTGCTTTTCAAAATAATGTGTGATTGTGTAATTCTGTTGCTATTTACTGGTCCAAATCCCTTTACATTAGGGGTATGTACGTCATCACTAAACATCCAATTAGACTGTCACCCCTTACAGTCTGTCTCTGTGACGCAGAACTAGTGAATCTGTGCGATTTATAGCTATCACATCAGTATTGTGTACATTAGTTGGTTTTTAAAACATGAACTTCACTAAACTTGTTTTGTATTGATTCAATCTTCACAACATTAACTAAATTTCTTTTCTAATAACAACTTGTTTTGATCTTAGGTATGCTTTTTTAGGGTTGAATCCATCGGGGAATTTGTCGAGGCTTATTTCTGTTATCCAGCCATCACTCAATTGTCCAGCCCGTTATTCTTTGTTAGCCGTATTATAATCCTTAAAAGAAAAATTGCAGGCTACATTTGTTGACGCCAATATCGACCACCAAACGTTCTCTTGTTGTCGGGTATTCTAGGTTTATGTGGAAATTTGGATGTTGAATACGTCACGTCATCATGTTATCAAACTGTGATATACGGCATAGGTGGATTTAGGGGGAGTGGCTGTGCCCCCCCCCCCNGGGAAACTGCCGTCGCAATCGGTTTCCTGTTTTTTTTTTTTAGTCCTGAACACCCTCAGGAATTCGAGACCCCTATGGTTGCTCCCGCGCAACCGTGCTTTGCGCGATTCCCCGAGACAAAGTGTTGCCCCCCTTATGATATCCTTGATCCGCCACGGTAGGGGAAGGTAGAGCCAATCCACGGTAGAGGTCGTAGAGGTCAACCGTTGGTAGAAGCCGTATTTCACGGTTGGTGTGCAGTCTGCTGGTGGAGTAAATTCGCGTGTACAACGTCAAATTTGATTGGGCTGGATCATTTGGGTTCCTAAAACATTGATGCAAGGCGTCGTTACTGAAAAGACATTTTACTGCTCTAAAAACATAAACGATTTATCGATGAAAATTCCGATGCCGGTGATCAGGCGGCTATTTTTGAGCCTCGCTGAAGTTTCAGTCTGGCTGATCATAAATAGGTCAAGGTACATGTAAATAGCCTCGACGGCCAACAAAGTCAGCCAAAAATCTAATTCAAATCCAACTACAACGTTTCGCCATGGATGCTTACAGTATATGTACACTGAGAGCTAAGGTCTTTACAGGGAATTGCGACCTCCGTCGCTGCCCGGCAGACGAAGCGAAAAATCTGCTTTTTATCATACAGTCCTTACACCAGTTTAGCAGATCAGATCAGCACAGTTTCCACCGTTATTTTCCAATGCTGTGATCAACACGGGGTAATGTTTCTACTACTATTTGAAGTCCAAAAGCTAACTTCAAGACGCTAGAATAGACGGACTAAGAAATTCATCGAAGCTAAAACGACACACTGTTGATGCACAACTGTTCAGGGATTGTTTCATTTTTTATATTACCGGATGGATTGTTTCTAAGTTTCCTACAAACTTTAGATTTTTTCATGATTTAGTGCTTTAACTTGTATATTTCACAAACTGAAAATCTAATCAATTTATTAGGAAATAAATCTTTACTGGATATTCAACACTTTCACAGACCCGAATCTTGTGGCTTGAGTACCATACTTGGCATACATATGACGTCATATAACAACAAGCCGTAGCACACTTCAAAAAGGTTATGTGGCGATGATACAAAGAAGTCCATATATATGGGATAAATAGGTTATCACAAATTCATAAGAATACTACTGCGATATCCTATCTCGAATTCATTTCGTCTGGGAATGTCCCACCTCGAACTTCGTTCTAGTTGGGACATTCCCAGATGAAATGACTTCTCGATAGGATATGAAAATTCAGAAATAAATTGTGTGCTTAAATAAATTAGAAATAGTAATCTTTGTAAATAATTAATGTTGACAAAAGTAAGGTTCTATAATGAATGACATTTCGATACAGTTTTGAATTATGGTGACTTAATCTAGTTTAGAATAGTCAATGATGACACAACTAACGATACAACTACATGTTTAACTATGGTCAACAACAGTTATGCCTCTTCATTTCACTTTATTCAATGGAAGAATTGTGAGTGAAAAACAAAGTTTTTAAATAAGGTGTTTATTCACAACAAACTCACTGGCAATGCCAGGCTTTATTGACGAGATACCTGTAATTAACATTCCAATAATTATTAAATATCATAAGTTTGCAGAGTAAGCAATGAGGACTGACCGGAGCTTTTTACAACATTATTGTTCAGTTTTACTTAAGAGTTATGACAGAGCAAAACGATTTATATGTCGCTTACTTGAGACAAAGATAGATTGTTCAGGCCTTCGTGTTCCCTGCTGCAGCATGGTGAATAACTAATCTACTGGCACCCTTAGCCATATTTGTAAACTGAGCCATGTTATTTTGGATCTCATTTGACTCCGTCCCATGTTTCGTGCTTTGACCCTTTTTTACATCGCTGTCAATTTCTTTGGCATTGACATGAGTAGCTGCTTGACCCCTCGATAATTGACTTCCATCAGAATCGTTTGAGATTGCCCATAGGCCAACACCGCTTTGTTTTGCTGTGGCATTTTCGTCTGAATCTACAATTGCAAACTCATGACGGGTCGGTTCTGGGCTCTCGTTCAGTAAACCACTATCAGTGGCTTTACCAACACGTAAAAATCTGTTTCGACGTTTTTGGTTCAATTTCAGGATAGAGCTTTCTTTTTGTCTTCCAACACGTAAGAATCTGCTCCGTCGCTTCTCAGTCTCAGTGGACATGTCTGAGCTAAGACCATTACCCACTGTCAGGAAACGGTTTTGTTTTTTCTCGTCGTCTTTGTTCACTTTTCCGTAGAACAGATTACCGCCATTGTTACCTCGACCAACTCTCAGAAACATGCTTCGTCGTTTGTCAACACTCGTCCTTTTGTCCGAATTCTCATCTTCTTGTTCACTTCTATCGTTTCTTCTTCCCACTCTAAGGAAACGATTTCTTCTTTTTTCATTAAATAACGCTTGATTATTGTCTGCTTCTCCTTCCATACGACCAACTCTCAAAAAACGGTTTCTTCGCTTTTCCTTCTCTGTATCAAGAACGTCAGGGATATTCATGCGACCGACTCTCAAAAACAAATTTCTACGTTTCTTGTAACTCAAGGGGGCCTTTTTAAATGTTTTGTCGTTTTCCTTAACACCTCTTGTGGGTGATTCCTCCCTGCGACCGACTCTCAGGAATCGATTACGCCGTTTGCTTTGCTCACTCTTTCCATTGCCTTTTGCTGCAAAGGATTCAAGAAATTTGCCATTAGTGCTTGTATCAACAAAGGCGTTAACTTCATTGTCTTTCAATCCAGCCACCGAGAAGGAATTTATTTTTCTTGCTAATGGAATTTCTCCGTCACTTTTGCGATCCTGTAAAAAGTGGGATCTTCGCTTTTGCAACTCGTTTTGGACGTTCATCAAGGTCATTTGTGCAGACGTATCTCTTCCTACTCTCATGAACCTACTGCGTTGTCGAGCACGCTTCACGGTTGGTGCCTCCATGATTCCGGGGAACACGTGGATTATCGCTTTCGTCCTGTCCACACTTTCGTCACTCGGTTGCTCGTGGACGTTTTGATCCATGATCGCTAGTTGATACGCCAAATTTTCAATGGTGGAACCCAACTGGTCGTTCAAATCTCCATGAGAACTTGACATCAGGTTGACATGAGGTGGTACGTAATCAGTGTTCCCAACTCCCTTGCCATTTCTGCCTATTCTGAAGAAGGAATGACGCCTGCCAGTTCTTTTTGCATCTGAATACCACTGCCATTTCCAATATTTGTCTCCAGTTAACAAACGTATGTCTCGCTTTTCCCTGCCATTCTCGTCTTCAGATCTATCAGAATCTAGTGATAGTGTTTCGGTTACCAGTGCCTCCTCAGACCGTGATCTGGCAAGATATTCCAACATACGGGTACAAAGGTAATCACACTGCTTCGTTCTTAAGTTGAAGTTTGCTTCACATTTAGCAGTACAGATGGGTATAAAGCGTGCCTCAGTTGTAGCAGTAAAAATGAAAGCGGAACATAGAACTAGGTAGAGTTCTTTTGCAACCATCGTCTGAAAGAACAAAAATTACACAATATTGGAACAATCGTATCAACGATATCATTCCAGGTGTGTGACAATATGCGGCCATTGATAAGTCACAGAACTGAGATTTCTGCCGCTTTGTGGAAAATCGTTTGTGGAAGTGAGATCTTCCGCCAAAATAGTACAAATCATTTCACAGATTACTTCTAAGTTTTCAAATCGGCATACAGACTGTCCTCTTAACATTTATAACTTCCGAATTTTTGACAAGTTTGATAACAATTTCCATGTCCGTACAATCGTTAAATTTGATCAGATAACAACATATAATTGGTGTTTATTTCAGTAGATAGCTCATCTGGAGTTACGGCTCCTTATTTTTGTTATATTATTAGGTCGGCCTCCAGCTTGCACTTGTATTAATTATGTCCATAAAGTACATGTAGGATCAAATTGTACTGAAAGGGCATTTGATTACAAGCATTCTAGTCTCAGTGAGGGGCCTCTCTAATGAGAAACGGCAAAAGCTTATAATGTGATACTAATCGTTAAAACAAATGTATGTACTTTTCCAGAACTTGCGACACTCGCCTATATACCGAAAACTGATTAATATTTGCTACCGTAAGGTAAGATTTCACGTTCGTATTACACTTTACATATTCCTAGCAATACAATTATTTCTTAGCAACACAATTATTGCCACTAAGATCTGAAAGATGAACTTTGCTTTTTGGCAATGGTATTCATAAATTAGTTACATCGATGGAACAACCACCACAGCGGCGTATATTGATGAACTATTATTATTATCAGCACTAGCCTCATCATCACCACCTTCATCATCACCATCATCACCACCTTCATCGTCATCATCGTTATCACCAACATCATCATCACTATCATCATCGTCTTCTTCTTCTTCTCTACCATCATCATCAACATCTTTTCTACGATCATCATCACCATATTCGTCATCATCATCATCGTCATCTTCCTGATCAAAAATAAATTTATCAGAATCACTGTTTTGGTGGTTCTTCTAAAACACACCGTCAGCCGGGGATGGAATGAGACGAAGAAAATTAATGAGTGAAGACAGTGACTTGGAACCTTAATCGGTGTGTAAATATAATGTAAATGAGACTTGGAAAGGTTTGAATGCGTATTACAGTTAGTTTACAATCTAATGGCTATGGACAGTGACTTGAAAACTTACTGGGTATGGACAGTGACTTAAAAATTTATTGGGCATGCACAGTCACTTGAAAACTTATTGTGTACGGACAGTGACTTGAAAATTTATTGGGTATGTACAGTGACTTGTAAGTTTTAGCGGGTATACATGTAGACTGTGACTTTGAAACTTAGTGGGTGCGGAAAGAGACTTGGATGTTAACATTAAGTTGGGGACTTAAAGGGAAAGGACAGTGACTTAGAGTCTTACTGTTACAGACAGCTGTGTCCTTGGAGCTCAATCCGTCAGCTGTCTGAACAGAGCGAAGTTACTTCCTAGAATTACTGTGTAAAATAACGACGCTATTATAAAAGGTATTTATTGATTGCGAGTTAAGGCAGTGAGAATGTATGTTCAATGGGGATTATGTAGCGTTATTTTTTAAAACAAAATAAATGATTCTACAGGAACCGATTTGTGATCATAGTATTTTAGTAAATTTATATACGATAATGACGGATTTCATTCGTCAGGCGAGCTTGATTTCAAAGACAACGGCCCAATGATTCAGTAATTGATGATTAATTACAACATTCCAAATTCTACTCTGTCTTTTTGTCTCACATACCTTAACGAGATATGGAAGTCAGTGTTATATAAACAAAAACAATATGCTCGCAATAAAATATTGTTCAAGTACTCAATGATTTAAATACTACCACTCGATATTTGCTCAGTCGCCAGCGTGCGATCTTGCGCGCGTTACGAGTGGTTTAAGCAGTGAAATTAGATATATTCATCGATTTGAAGTCAACTTGAAAACTATCGTGTGCAATAGTGAGCGCTGGAAGACACTCGTGTCGAATTAATCCACAAAGTTGAAGTGGTGTCGGCAAACTGGCAAAATGAGCACTAGAACACGAGCAAATATTGCAAACATCCCAGCAGACCACTCAATCATCGAGTAATAGAATGCTTTGATTCTTATAATTTTTAATTGGCATTTGAGTATTGCTTGCCGGCCTTGTGAGTAATAGATTATTAAACTTGTTCTGGTCTAATTTGGAATGATGCAATCAAAGTTTTGGACGCACTGTGTTTAACTATACACAAGAGTAAGCAAAGTATATTTATGAATATGTAATCTTGTCACATACGTAACACACCAACACAATTCTGCAAAAAATACATGAGAACAGCATCATCAGACGGTCAGCATTTTCGTACCGCCGAGAGAATAAAGCTAAATTAAGAAAAATCAACCATTATATTCCATAGCTGTTTTGAATTAATGCATTTAGCTGGCTGAAAAACCGAAGTCGACTTAGACTCTTTCATCTCACAAAATCAGCTGTACAATACTCCACACCGCGATAGGATTCTACATGCGTTATCAACAAGAACAAAGAAACCATCAGAGACTCGAAAATATGCTGCAGGGTTAACCACACCCTAACATTGCGGATTCGAAAATGGTGTATGTACACATCGCCTCTGATTTGGGTTGCCAGCCCATTCAGTAGTAATCTGAAATCGTCATTGTTTTTCAGGCCCAGGAGTTAAGTATCGATTTAGTACCAAACTTATGTAAAGGAAAGCCATGTTGTTTCTAATGGGCGTGACGCAGGCCTAATCCTGGACAATAGAGGAGGTCCCGATGACTGCTTTTGATACGAGCAGCGCGAAATGGAGTTCAGGTGGCTCTCGTCAATTACTGAGAAGCCGTGTATTTGTAAAATCTTGTTACGTGGTATGATTCTTTTTTTTTTACCGTGTCAATTAACGGTCTAGGGTGTTTTCACTGACCGACATTTGTTCTCAGTGTCAGTTCAGACGATGATCGTTTCTCCTGTTTGTCGAAATTATCGCACTAATGGTGATATTCATTGTTGTTGTCTTCAACATAAACTACGTCGTCGTTGTCGTCTTCATCCCCTTCCCCTGCTCAGTTTCGTCCTTCACCAATGTTGACGTCCTCACTAACGCATCATCGACGTGGTCATCACTGTAGCTTTCCATATTGTCGTCGTCACTACTATCGTGTTCGTCAGTTACCAATGTTATCTTCACCGTAGTTGACATGATCAAAATCGTCATCATCAACGCCGTAGTCTTCACCAATGTCATCATCATCAAAGTCTTCACCATCAATGTAGCCACCATCCGATCGTTTTTGTTCATCATCGTTGCTCTTGGTTCTCTCATCAAGTAAGTCTCTGTATACCGTGCAGAATCATAATAAATTGAGAGAGACGGTAGCTCAATGTGAGCAGCACCATTTCACTGTAACTTAGACTTTACCGGGACCAAATTCCTCACCCGGACCAACAATTTGGGTTTAGAGCTTGGTTAGTATAGAGTTAAGTCTCCGTAGTCATTGTGCTTTCTGCAGGAGTTCCCGGATATTGACTGGAATAACGGACTCGTGTGTTGGCAGTCAACTACATGCAAGTACGACACAAAGCCATTTGGACTTCAGCGCGGATGCCGATTTCAGTTCGAATGCGACTTTAATTGTCGGTCCTTACTCGCCAAACGCAACATTCAGTTCCAAGATTTTGAGATTCACAACATTCACACTACTTTCAGTTGTGGCTCACTTTTTCATAAAATGGCTATTGATTTAGATAGGAAAAAGTAATTACGACCTCAAAAACGAAATCGTCGAATTACCTTTCATCAATCTGCAATTGATTTCTAATTGAAATGTCACGCGACATTTGGTCGGACAGGTTTATCAACTCTGTTTTGAAGCTCCTTTTACGTGCTGTTGTCTTGAATGCTATGCTTAGAAATCATTAGTTTTTATTATGGAGTTTACAGATTTAAAACGTCAGGATATGGTGTCTTTCGGAGTAACCTACTTCATTCTAAGTATTGAGTAAAACACAATGCCCCTTTAAGAGGAATGTTTAAGACCATTTTCAGTTGATAACGTAAGCATTGAATTTTTTAAGGATTTCAGACTTGTGTTATCTAATCGTTATGTCAATGAGATACATTGAATGGTGCCTTGAACAAACAGACCTGTAACGTTTCAAATTCAACCAATGTTTCTGAAACTGCAGTCATTATATAACTTTTTGTTTTCTGACTTGCTTTTTCATGTACTGGTATTCTTACACAGTGTGGCAAAATCTTTATACTATATATCGAATTGTCAGAAATTTTCTATTGAACACGTCCATATTGATGAATTTAGTGCATTTTTTCTTTTTTGTAAATTAGTTGCAAAAGTAGATGGTACTCTTTCTTCGTAAGGTAGTTTTGCTGTTAGAATGAACATCTTTTGCTCTAACGTGTTCATACATTATTTCTGCAAAGGTACAGTCGCATGTTTTGACACAAGTTGCGTAGCTATAAGTTGACCGCTGGTACGCTTCCTTTTAACTGCCAGTAAAATAATGTTACGTTAACAGTACATGAGTCTAGGGCCCGGGGTCTAATTTTCTTACTCGAAATATTTTTTTTACCTTTTCCGTCCTGCTTTAATGCAAACTCAAGATGAAGTTCTATTGTTCTATGCTTGCGTATATTATGGTTTACATAGACAAGTTTTTTGTCCAAGTCAGCATTGGATGACCCCTAAATTTACGTTACAGAACTCTTGTAAAAACTTCGAGACTTCGAGTAGTAACTCAAAAGTCGAATTCATCTAATGAAAACTAAGATTAGACAATCATCCAGTGAACCATACCCGAGCATAGAATGATAGACATTCATCTTGAGTTGACATTACAGCACAACGGAAAATAGCAAAAAATAATTTCGAGTACGATTTAGATTACTCCTGCGGTGGTCCAAATTATGCCGATGATAATCCAATAATTTGCCAAGGTCAGCGACATTTGCACGAATTTTGCCCCAGGTTATTGCTGTTACTTAGCCCTTGGTACAAACAATGAAAAGGTCTTTAAATTACTGCAATTGAATCCAGAATACCACTATAATAGCAAATTAATTTCACTGTAGCGATCACCCCCGACATCGTCTGAACGGCGAAATAACTTAATAAACGATCTAAGCGTTTCTGCGTTCAAACAACTCGGCAATATTCAATGATATCATAAATCTATCATCAAACGCTGTTTTACATTTACTTTTCGCTTGAAGAGAAATGCGCATTTTATAAACCAGCGCAATTTAAAAATACCCCAATCCAATTCGAGTTGCACAACGCGTGCGCACTGGCGTGGTGGAGAACTAGGTAGGGTAAAATAGTCGATTTTTACATTGCACTCTATGGTGATGAGATGATTTGCGGTACACTGTGTATGCGTAGAATTAATAGTATTAGTAACAAGACATTCTTTGAAATATTCCAAGGGCTTGCTCTGTATTGAAGGCTGATTACACAAAAAGAAACATTATGCGGGAAATATTGGTGGATGACAACAGAGGGGGTGGAAGGGGTGGCGGCCGAGAGGTTGCGGATAAACTGTGGTGGAGAACATCTTATCACGCGGGAAGCCAACTTCAACTACACCTTACGCAGACAGCGTGTTTAAATGGCACGTGTACATGTACATGTATAGTTAATGCCAAAGTAAGCTGAATACTTTCATTCAAACCGCTCACACAATTCGTTTACAACACAAAATATATCAGGTATTCAGAATACGTAATGAGCCTTTAATGTCACAGATAACTGATAACCATGGTCAACTCGTCTATGATTAAGAGAATCTTCACGTTTCCATTAATCAACCGGTAAATTTACACGGAATATTAAAAAATCGCATATAAGGTAGCCGGGTTTTATTTGACAGCAAAGGTTACCTTTAAAAAGCGAAAGTTCGTTAGATCAACAGTAAAAGGTGCAAATGCAACTAAAAGTATGTTTCTGGCATGGTATGTTACGTTTCAATTATGGATTTAATATTTATCAAATAACAAAATTGATTCAATGACTTCGTACATTGCACTAAATTTTAGGGAATCGCTTAGTTTTTTAACGTTTTCAATTGCATAGTTTTGTTTTCCTACTTACCATTACAGAAGTTCGCTTCAGTTCTGCTCGAAAGCTGGATACCCACCTCTACCTATGATATGATGTCCGTTTGCACAAGACCACGCGCGATCAGTTTCTCACCTCACAATAACAATCGATTTAAGGAGGGCTCCTACTTTAATCAAGAGATCGCTGACTCAAGAGACATCCGGCCTCCTCGCCAATGCCACTCGGTTGCTACCTGGGCTCACTACGCGTTCGATGATACGTCACTCGCGCGGAATTAGCGTCGTTCCACTAAATACCCTTGTAGCTAAACGTATTCTCGTGAGATTTCGATGTTAACATCTTTAACTATGGATTACTGTTCACAAGAGGCTGTGAATATTTTTCTGCGTCACAATGTGATGGTGGTTGATTCAACTGTTCGGTTTGCTGCCTCTAATTGAACAGGTAGTCCATTATCGCTGTGATCCGTCGTGTAAGGCAATTAAGATGAAACTATTGAAATTAATAGAACGAACACACCGTGTCGAAATGGGTGATGTGTTTTGAGTGTTTCACTCCAAGTGGAAAATTAAGAAATCCACTTGGTTAAATAGCGTTAATATACTTTCTTTATGTATGAATATAGAGTGATTTATTGCCGATTATGATTAGGAAGGATGCTGAGATGTCAAGAAGAATTTATCACGCAAAACATTTGCGTTTCTACGGAGAAATCATTGACGCCAGAGAAGTGCAGTGATTTTTCATGAATGTTCAGATTTACAATAATGTGGGCGGTTTAGACACTAACTCGCTTAAACTATAGACTGTAATTGTATTTGTTTCCTTACATGAGATCAGTTGCAAAATAACAGTCAGCTTATCGTAGTGGGATCCTTCGTTGAAATAATGTTTCTATACTCACCAACAGGAGTGCATCATTTACAGTGTATCTCTTGGTCTCGTGCAAAATATTAAAGGTACTCTTTTCCGTTACATTTACCACAGGATGAGTTTCGTCAGTCTAAGGATATCACTGAAATATCAACATTTTGTAGCTTTCCGCTTTGTTTGTGTTTGTCTTATTTTACGATTAAGTTTTAAGTTTTTCAAAATGTGGGCAGGGTTTCCGGAGGCAGTTGAGTGAGTACTCGTAATGAATTAGGTCCTTGTAGGTGTCGGTGTCCCACCAAAAACAAAATTAAATTAAATGATTCATACCAAATTCAGTTAAGTTTGAAGCTAGTTTGAGTTATGTTGAATGAGCACTATTTGGCCTTAAGTTTCGACTGAACTAACTTAAAATAATATCCGTGCCAAATGTTGAAAGAATCTTGTTCTAATTTTCGTCACATATTTTTTTCAATCTCTGCCAAGCACTGGAGTCTTTATTGCCGTGCCATATTGTTTTGAACATTTCACAACGAGCGTCCAGTTAAGTTATTAGATCACAATTTGTGTCAAAAGACACAGTCGGAAAACATTTATTTCAATGTACGCTTAAAATACATGTAGTTGTGTCGTCCAACGCATTTGCTAACCCGTTTAACAGTTTTCTGTCTCTTTGGGCATTTACTGTTTTATCTTAGTGGTAAAAAATTTTACGATCGTTTTCGTTTTCGTTCTCCGTGGAAAATTGTCACGTAGGAAATTTAATAATCTATAAATGTGAAAATACTTGTTAGGACTGCCTACAACCAAACCTTGTTGTCAGGCGGAATCGGTGAAGTAGTCAAATAGTATTATAGTGTTGTTTCAAATTTGTCGTCGATCGAAATTCATCGTTTTAAATGTCTGATTTAATTACGATGCTCAGGAGATTTCTGTCAAATATCAAAGAATCTTACGACATGATCTTCATTAGTTTACGCTAGAAACACTATCGCTAAATGATGGGGCAACTATTAAAAAGATGTTGAGATGACAGTGTGTAATTTAGTAAAAATGAGATTACGTGCAGTTTTGAATCGTTTACAAATGAAAAGCTAGTTGTCTTGGCATTCAGGAGGTGAACTCTGGCTTGTTTCCACAGAACTTGTAACGCCAACGTGAGAGCTTTCAAAGACTTGGAGTGCAGCACGGACATGAGGTGCAGCGCTGACGTAAGGTGCTGCATGGACGTGAGGTGTTAAACGGACGTGAAGTGCAACACACACATTAGGTGCTACATGGATGTGTGGTGCTGCACGGTTGTGAGGTGCTGCACGGACGTAAAGTGCTGAACCGTCGTGAAGTGCAACACGGACGTGAGGTGCTGCATAGACAGGAGTTGCAGTGCGGATGTGAGGTGTTGCACCACGGCGAAATAAAAAATAAGGTGCCAGAATTACACGAACTCTTTCAACTACATGTATTTGTGCAAAATTCATAACTTTATGTTTTGCCAATTACTTTTGTGTTTATGCTCATTCTTTGTGATTTAGGTCCAGAATTACACAGTTACCAACACGGACATGTTGGATTTAACAAGTGTCTGAATACTACTCTAGATGTCGTTGTTTTCTTTCCGTAAAATGACATAATGATGATAAAACTTGCAACGTGTTCCTGTAGATTACGCATTTGAAAACGCGCTGTGTACCGTATTACCCGGAAGATACAGTAAGGCCATGGTCTAAGGCCAAATAATGCATTTTTTCATATCACTTAAAAAGGCAAACGACACAGAATATTCGAACATTAGTGAAGACTCATCTGACACTAGTATGAGTTGATTTGGACCCACAAATAATGTTAAAAATGCAGTCACATTCATAAGGGGATTTAAGGGGGGGCAGGGAGCACACGCAATCGCGCTTTACCCAATTCTCGAAAACTACATGTTGGGCCTCGCTTTTATCGTGTCCTAGATCCGCCACTGGCATCACATTTTCAAAAAAAATGTAGGTATTGGATTTTTCCGACTTAGTTAACCACTGGGGCAGTTTAGCGTTTGAAAGTTTTACAAAATTACGGGTTTGGATTAATCGGTTTGTTCCGACACCGGTTACATATACATCCTTTGTATGCTACCGGGGAATTAAGCAAGAAAGATTGAACTTGACCAAGATCGTGGCCAGGTAATAATTTTCAAAATGCTCAACAAATTACAGAGGTACTTAAATCTGGTCTAGTGATTATTATTGTTTTCAATTTTGGTATTCTAATTTCGTTTGACAGGGTTCAAAACGTCAAAATGACGACACACTGAACAAGCGAACAAGGCCACGTATTTATAATATATTCAAGTATAAGGGCATACCACTATTTCGGGTATTACGCTAGTTATTATGTTTTGTTTTGCCAGACATGACCGAAACTTTAAGTAAAGTCAAAGATTACAAAATGCTGCGTGACTAGACGGATTTCATAAAAATCTTGAGTAAGTACAAAAATCAAGCAAAAATCGGTACAACACGCGCAGAGATTCCAAAATGGCGAACGTAACACCCAATACATACGTACCTTCCCTCTCCCTCTGTGTAGGTACGGTACCGTAGTGTTCTGGCTGTTCGTCCGTATCGTGTTCTCCCAAACTTCACTGTACACTTCGTGCTTACGAGGGATGCATCTTTGAAGCTCAAGAGATCACGCCAGAATCCAAATGACCCAGGCTATAAGGCCCTGGCCTTATACTCAAATGTAAGGCTATACATCCTACTACAGGACTATGTCCTTATATTCCGGGTAATACGGTACAGGGATATACTACTGAACACACGTTTTATTTGTAAATGATATTAAATTGAAATAAAACGATCACAGGTTTAAAAGGTTGCGTGCTGTTCTTGATCATAATTTTGTAAATCAAAGAATTCCGTGATATTACCTCTAATCAGTTTTGAACAAGAAAAGTTCAGATTTCTAAATAAAATCTAGATGCTCGGAAATTCAAACTGTCATATCTCTCAAATCGACGTCAAATTCAAAGAGTTGGTAAATTAATTTTGCGTATATTACAGCTACTAAGCTGTATAATTTTGTAGTACGTATAGTTTTCTAGCCTAAGAGTGGAGTTGTGTATTGAGGCGGCGAAGGCGAGGATACACTCGGCAAACATGACGGCGTTCTGTCGTTCAGCAACTTTTCCAGACGTGAGGGGTTCTGAACGTGCGATAACATCTGGCTCTTTTGTTAACTGCCCAGCACAATCGTTTGTCCCGTATGATAACAAGCAGGCCAATTATCTCCCAGGCTTCAAAGGGTTACTGAAGCCTGGCAGAATGGATAGTCTTGACTTCTGTTGTAGTTGGCGATTGTTGTGATTCAAAAACTAAATCATATCAGCATTCAACAATGAATTCAGAAATGCTATTGGTTTATGTTCAAATATGTTATAACTTAACTTTCATTTTTAGCAGCACAGCCCAGTCAGGCTAGATACGATCTGATCGGAGATAAGAGCAATTATCGAACAAAAGAGAGCTGGCCCTCCAACCATAAATGCCAGAATGGAGTTAATCAGTCGTGTAAGATATTGGCTACAGGGGTGATCTTTCCAACTCGTTGTTGGGCTATAGTATCGAACAAGTTTGGAGCAACGGGAAAACGCCGTAATGTTTTTTAGGTTTGAAGACCTGAAAAGTGCTAGGGAAGGGTTTCTACTTGTACATGGTTTATGAGGTGATTTTCTCATCTATGAATGAAAAGCACGTCGCGTTAAGTTATAGGCATTGCTGTGCGTCTTGTGTATAGTTTTCACTCGTGTATGCATTAAGCAAAAACTCGGTTCAGATTGAAACATGCTTTTGTTTACTGAACAGAGTGTGAACGCTTCCAGTTGGGTCAGTAATTATACATGAGACAGTGATACGTTTTATTGTTTAAAAGAAGGTATTCAAAGTGGTGGCATTTGACATGAAAAGGCCGACGACGCCAAGCAATGCTAAATAATCCTTTTGGCAGTATTCCTGGGTTTTGTAGGAGAGGGTGTGGACTTATTTCATNGTCTGAGGGACATGCATAATTTAAATCGTCATCAAATCCAATGAGAATACGTGTAGTACTGTCTCTTAAATCATGAATTTGCAATCCATTTCAAGTTTTCTGGGGAAAAGCCTTCAATTCCTGGTACAAGCGCAATAGGTTACTTGTGCGGGTGCACTGTGACTGCAGGTGATATCTTGACTTCTTCGCAATTCGTATGTCACTCACTATATTTGTATTGTTAATTTTAGGGACGCGCCCAAGGTCACTGGCGCCCAAACATTCTCACTGACAAACAATGATCGCTTAACACCTGCCGATGGGCGCATTAGTGTTCAATAACACGATGGGAAAATGTCAGAGCATTATAGTGAGAAATTTCGAAACATCATGTCTCAGAAATGTGAAACTTTTTGATACTATGTTTTATGTAATGTTCTCCAAACGCTGTTAGCAGTTTTAAAATGTTTCCGCTTTTACATGAAGGACTGTCAAAAGTAGGACTTCTGTAAAACAGATTCAAAAGTTGCATCAAACAAAATGATAATTTAGAAAACTAAAACAATGATTTAGTGAGATTTCATCTTGCACGTGTCTATCAAAAGGAATTTGTAAATGTCATTGATGCCGTTGTTTTGCTGTGGATGTGCGTTTCTTTCTTGCTACATTTCCCTAAAAATACTTAGTTGCCTGACCAAACAAACGACTTATTGGTACATAAATTTTACTGGCTTTTTGCTTACAGAAAATATATACTTTTATCAATGTGACGTAACAGTTTAGTATATATTTTTGTAAATACACAGATTCGTCGATAAGGTTCTATACTAACCTTGAAGTTGTTTAAGCTGAATGGAAAATTTACTCATTATTAAAACTGTTGGCCAAAACGCATTACAACTTTTACAGTAGATAACTGTGAATCCAAAACTAGAGAATGCCAACAAGAGAAAACAGCAAACTGGTAAGCTTGTTCATGCACTTGTCCGCCATCATATATATTCTTACAAACATTTTAGCAGGACATTAACACCCAAATAAGACAATTAAAATACTTATCCTTTGAAAATGCGTGTGCTGATGAAGTTATCCAACTTCAAGAAATGCATACATACAAATACACGTACGCATGCACCCAAGTACACACGCACGTACACGCAAGCACAATGTACATCGCCGTCCGCTGCGCTTCAGTACGGCTACAGTGTACCTCTAAAGTTTAAACGCAACCACGGGAGAAATAACGGGACAATGCACCACATGTTCCTTGCAAAAAAGCGCCCATCCTCTTCGGAACTCGTATGAATGTGTGCTTGTTTCCCCATATTCACTGCAAAGTGCCCCTCCCCCTCCCCCCCACTGTTGAATACAATTAGTAACACAATACGATGTGACACGTTGAAAGCAAGCAATGCAGTAAAATGAGTTTAAATTTGTTCACTTTCATTGATTCTCTCGATTTACGTTGTACCAAAAATCATTGAGTGCTGTGAATGAATAAATTATTGAAGACGGATGGAGACATCTCATTATAGCGTATGAGAACATGCCAAAGGCAGATTATAATTCCAGCTGTGTAGCTGTGTATGATTGAGCAAGATAGGCATTACGAGAAGACGTTTTAATGTCTTCTCGTAATGCTTCAATTATAAAAGTCTTTTGTGCAGGAGAAAGACAATGATCGAATGTTTGTTAAATGGGGTAATTGGCATTTCAAACGCCTTCGACAACTCTTTAAAAAAATGAAATGAAAATGTGTCCTATAAAGGGATAACGATATCAGGGGTGATAATCTCTTCGCTCGCATCAGAGAATTAACTTTTATATTGCATCAGCTGCAATGAGGATGGAAGTAATCGGTCTTGTGTTTCCACGTGACTAGCAGGCTTCAATAAAGTCACAGCTATTTATCTAAATAGGAAGTACTGCACATTTTCTGTAAAGAAACTCCTTCCCTTGTTTCCACCGGTGGAATGAGTCACTGATCAATCAAAGGCCTCGTAGTACTAAAATGAAAATTTTCGCACGCTACAGCCTTGCTTGTATTCTTGTTCCTCGGTTATCATTTTGATTGTTTCATAAAAAGTGAAGTTCTGCTTCATTCTGCTGTGGAGGCCATTTTCTTGGTGGAGCACCATAAATTAACACGTTGATGTGAAAAACGATGAAGTTTGTTACTTTTAAATTAATTTTTGCACTTCATTATTGTCGCACTTTAATTCTGATTAAAGTCTACGTTGAACGATAACATGTGTAAATAGGGCCGTCCCGCATTACACGGCGACAGAACTCTTCTTTGTCCCGGAGTTGTTGGGAAGGCGAAGAATTTCAAATAACGCATCCACGGGTATTTGTCCAGTTTATCAAACTTTCTAACATCGGAGTTGCAGCCCACATCACAGCAATAATACTTCGTTGGCATTGGAAGGACGGACAGATTACTGTAACCGAGAAAATTTTTTTAAGAATCAGACAACGACAAATAAAATTTGAAACTACAGTGGCATGAAAACGAGGCAGCAAATGTACCTGACGGATGTTTTCGGCGTTGTGGGTAAATATACCGATATCCGAGTGTCGCTGTGTAATTTGGAACGGACCTATTTAGTTCCTGACCACACTGAAGTGAAAATTGTCAAATGGAACTTTGCCGACGTCGACGTAAGAATCGTTAGAATTTCGTAACGAATGAGACGGTAATCAACTCACGAATATGTGTGGCAAGCATTATATACACTCATGTCGCATCAAAAAGTCCGCTCATGTTTCATATTTATCTGCTAAATTCTGTTTATACGCAACGAGATATGTGCTAGATCCTATTAAGCAAACACGTGTCAACGCAGCAGAGCATAAACAGCACTTCCCTTCACGTCCATTCGATAAAACGCTCGTCATTTTCCGTACGAAGTTATAATGTGTATGCTTTGTATCAAGTTAAACTTGTGCATATATTTCCCTTCAAAGCTAACCCTCGTCTTTTCTAACGTAATTTTAAGGATTTAGCATTCTTTTTCACTAACCCGGTAAAACCTTGCAGGCCCACTATGCACCAAATGACAAATTTCTTACCTCCACTGTGGTCATTCCCCACTGATTTCACGCCGTATTCGAGTGATCAACCAGGGACTTTTTTAAGCATATTAAAACCCTGGTCCACGTTTTGATTGGCTGGTGCTTCAACTTGGAATGTTACTCGGATCTAGGAAAAACATTGTTTAATCAATCATGAATCTTGTCATTCTTATCTTGAATACTAGATGAACGATTGAATATTTCCTCGACGTTATGCTTTCACAGATCTGACACACAATAAAGTTTACCTGAGGTTCAAGCTTGTCAGCAAAGCGAGAACGCATTGAATAATTGAATGGCTGCACGTGTTAACTACAAAATTAACTAACAAAATCATGAGCGGTCTTACGTACTAACGATACTTTGATATAGGCTGTGCTAGACGAAATGGGACACGTTCCTTGCTTGCCTTATTTCATTAGTCGTGCATGAACTTGGAGTTTAGGAATAAACATAGAATTCCGAGTTGGTCAAATGGACATTGTCAATACAATTTGTTCAGTATTCTCGAAAACCTACAGCAAAATCTGTGAGTCTGACTTTGTTCGAGTTTGAAAGGCTTGTAAACCTCTTCTTACTTAAAAGGATACTAAATCTTGTTTTGAAAACTTCAACCCATCCTCGTTCTGTCACTTGCTAATTCATAAGTGTAGTCAATATTGAACGATGAAAGCAGAAATCAACTACAAACTCACGCTCCCTACCTCACAGATTGGATATTATGATTCTTGGTGGGTGGTCTTTGGCCACAGTTGCCTTGTAATTCACTAAAACTGTGAGTCAAGCTTGCCTGTTTAGCAGTTTTTAAAATGAGTTTTCAAAATTTCCTCCAAACTATTAAGGGTTGTCGGGGGTTACAGAGCATTATTTTGTATTGGAGAATTTGATAGAAAAGTCGTTTTTAATATCTGTTAATAGGCCAAAACCCAGTTTGCTGTCGCTTTAAGATGTGGATTGTTTGACTGACTGTAACGTTTCAAGTTGACGCATACCAGATTTCCATTTCCAGCGCTACCAAGAACTATAAGTATAAGATGCGGAAAACAAAAAACGACGCTAGACTGCAGCATGGAAATGACGTTTCAATATTAACCAAGTATCATCCCCATGTGTTATAGTAGACAGAAAATGGAATATCTTAAGGGAACGTTAACTTCACGTTACAATGCATGGTAAAAGATTTGTTAACTAAAAATTGCCTCGACTCCAGCATGTATGCTCCACCATTCTTATTCAGTGAACTTTCAGAGTTTTTAGTTGACAGATCTTGTGCCATGCATTGAGATGTGACGTGAACTTATGTTACAATATTTTGTTTTCTGTCTACTGTTGTACCTTAGAATGATATCTGAATAATATCGAAAAGTCGTTTTGGCTGCACTCTAGAGCCTTTTTTGTTTTCCAGGGAATCCGTTCTTAACTTTAGGTGTGTAAAGTAGACGATTATTATTAAAAAATCGTCTTAAAATACGTCTTTTGAATAAAATGAACG
Source organism: Phoronis australis (assembly GCA_002633005.1). NCBI lineage: Eukaryota > Metazoa > Phoronida > Phoronidae > Phoronis > Phoronis australis. The sequence goes on along the minus strand of NMRA01000060.1, from coordinate 500,466 downwards.
GACTATGCAACGGACACATTTGCCAAGCTGTCAGTGACTATCCTATACACAGAGCTTCAAAGTTTGACGCGATGGCCCAAATATTTCAGTACTTTCCATAACAAGAATTTCGAGCCTGAGGGAAATACATTCCACAAGGCTGACTTGTAGTAATGTACACGATAACGCCACACAGGAATAGATGAAGTTTGTATCGAAAGAGTTTGCTTTGCTGAAGCTACGTGTTTCATTAGAGTGCTCAATGTTATGTTGCCTTGAAAGACAGGTAAGAACACGTCGTTGGGAATTGAAAATCATAATCAAGGAACATGTCCTCTTTTAGAAGATTGTAAAAACTTAACAAAAACTACAAATCTGTGTGTCTAAGGTTTTGCATCGATCAATGTCGAGCACGTTAGTAACCGGTCAGCTCATTGTGCGAGGGTGGCTCCATTATTGACCTTATGAGCTAAGCTACGTGTATAATTCTCTTGCTCAGCTCGCTTCTGAGGTAAGGGTTTTATTTTCTATTGGACAGACTTGCTTGCATTCTTTTGTTCGGTCTGCCAGCTCTCTATATACAGATGATAGACCACTTCTTGGGTTTGCATAGGATATTTATAGGACATACCAGATCAGTCATTTCATAACTAGGTGATATTGTATTTGAAAGTTGATTTATTCGTTTTTCCTACACCCATTGATATTAGAAAAACTCAACTGTTTCTGTAGCATTCAACCACAATAAAGCGGTAGGAGTATCTTCAAAAAGCATTTTAACTGGAACGATATTTAATAAATTAAAATTCGATTACGTTATCATGCAATAAGGATTTTAACATTTTGCAGGTACGTTAGTGCACTGAGTGTAGGTGCAGGCTAGTTGGAGACTTTACGCCTTCTTCTTAATTAATTTTTAGACAATTTCTTTAAAAACGAAACTTCCGGAACAACTGAAGGAAGCATGTTTGGTATTCTTCCTACACTGTCACACTGTCCGAAGAGATGCCGCGTAATTATTTCAATAATTGATAATAATATTTCAATATTTTTTTCAAGTGTTTGCCCATCAGTGATTATCTAACCATTGTACATGAAAAGCTGTTAAACAAATTGTTAAAACATTATATAATCCGAGATCGGTCAGTTGTAAACAGCTTTATGAGAGCATCCGTACAATCAAGTTCTGGTACACAACATTATATAATCCGAGATCGGTCAGTTGTAAACNTGTGTCATCGCTATGTAGCTCTGACACAAAAATTTCCAATTTTTCACTTATTGGCTTCTTGGTTTTTACCTATAGGCCTTCAAAGGTTTACAAATAAGATGTCACGTTTTTGCATACCGAAAACAGCATTTTCCAATATAAAAACAAGTAAATTGCATGCGATGAGAGAAAAACTCGTGTACTACAAAATAAAAGTGATACAAATGATTTCGCTATATTTATCATGTGACAGGGGAGATCCGGAAACATTTTTGTAGTGCTGAACGTGGGTGTCACTCAAGTGCTTCCACAAGCCGGTTTGTGGCGCTGTGCTTTATGGACAGATCTTGGTTGTCATTGTTGGTCTAGTTCATTGTCACTCCCTGTAACTGACTGTATCTGTGCTTCATTACTTGTTGCTGGGCCTAGCTAGGTGGCCACTGTATTATGACTTCTGAGGATGGTGTTTAATAAATGACACCGAAACATGTCAAGTTTTAAAACCGTTGTTGTTTTCTTGAATATATGCTGCTACTTGCTATCATGGAGATCTTGGATATGTGAACAAATTTTAAAAATCTCTCGGATGGGCTTTTTCCTTTTTTGTTCTAAAAATGACCCAATGATGCACATTCTACACTTTTTAACGAAAACTTTTGTAACTTCGTTACATTTAAAATGGTTTCAAGAAAAAATAATTATAATCATTGGGAATCAACCTTTTAGGGACCATAATTATTTATAAACAATTCTTTTGAATTAAGAGTTTGAGACTGTATAAAGCGGTCGAATCTAAAATTGTTTTCTCACTTTGAACACAAAAGCCTATATCACAGGAAAGGCATTAATGTTTGAAATAAAAAGAAATTAAAAATATCAAAATCTCGTTGTGCTTTCAAATGTTATCGCTATTTGTGTGTCAAATGTTGATTCACTGTTTTAGTCGGGTGGGCAATTTTGCGATATCAGTGGCAAAGTTTACGGGTTTAAAGTGCTCAAAATAGTATTTTCACAAATATTCTAGCTGTAAAGTTTAGTGATACATATCTTTTCCTGACATTCCGTACAATCCAAGAGTTTACACCGTAATTAAATCACGCAGGTGTAACTTATTGAGTGGCTAAAGTGTTCACAATTCACGTTAGACAACATGGCGACTTTTCTGAATTGAAAAGCCTGTTCAATCGGCTACATTGTCATCGGCGAACATTTAACTATAATACATTTGTAGACACACTACTACAAAAGGGGTTTTGTACAATTTCCCGGTGCTTGTGCCATAACTATTATGAATCCTCGATCTTTTTCAATGTGAAGTGCCCATTCAATTGACTTTACAATATTCTAAATTCTGTTGAAATTGTTTTGAAATCGTTTTATGTTTGGATGTCAACTTTTGTTCAAGATATGATTATGTGTCACAACAGGATACACGTTTTTCTAAATTTTATGCATAAATTGTGCTTTTCATTCATGTTTTGTAGCTAGTTTCTTTATACTTCAAGATAATCAAGGCAACAAAATGTGAAAAAACATTTTGAACATATCCTACCAGGATGTATGTACACACAATTTTTTTTCAAAATCTGTGTTGGTAACTCTAGAGTCGAACTTTTGGTGCTCTTGTGGAGTGACAGTTAATACATGTAGTTTATTACGACCGCCAGTAGAGGTTGCAAGTAGCACCATGTCGTCAGCATAGATGAGGTGATTCACCCAAGTATGAGACAAACACCAGCAAAGAGTTCAAACGATCACTAAGACCATCTACATAAATAGTAAATAAGTAAGGGTGCGAAAGAACACCATCTTACCTTACATCATTAGAGTCCGGATGACTACACAGTGTCCCAACGAATGCACATCAGTTGGTTGGAATACCAGCAATTAATTAGATACGAAACATGTATGCAACGGGTACACATTTGGTAATAAGCTTTGGTATTCGTTAAGTCTTAACCGAGCTTCACGTCGTAAGCCAGCTTGTCAAGCAATAAGGAACAATTTGATAACGGTAAGCGGTCTAAATCAAAAGTTAGCTTCTGCACATAAGCAACGCAACATCCGATCGGGTCGCGGGTTCATTTTCACTAGCTTTAAATGGCACCCTTAGTTACAGATGACTGAATCGGTGGTTTGCAATAAAGTCAATTTAAATTCTGTGATAAGATTGAATTTAAGGTGCCTCCCCTGTAATGAATTTCATGTCACAAACGATTTTGGGGGAAACTATTTTCCGGCGCACAGTTTGACAGTATTTAAAAGTTTTCCAGTGCTCACTGGCGGTCTAAGAAAGTGCCTTGTGTTGTGATCGAGGCCACGTTTTCGAGAAAGTCACACGCGCTGTATCTGCACACGGTTTGAGCAAGTGCATACTATAGTTGTAACGAAAATATAAATATTTAGATGGCATTATAAACGTGAATCACTTTCACCAAATACTAATTTATTCAGGCATGCCTTCCTGTTTCTATGTATATTCAGCTGAAAGTGAAGTCAGTTGTATACGCCTTTCATACCGTGACAAGCACTTTTCCTCGTTTGCATGGTGCGTCTGTCTACAAACATTGTAAGTGTCCCAAGGGCATCGTAAAATCAGTCTGTCACACCATAACGAAACGAACGTAAGCGAATTTTACAAGTTTTACTCGCTCCCGACGAATTCGTTCACTTGATAATGGTTGCAAAAGGAATTCACATTGAATTCAAAGCAGTGACAAACTAACTCCATCGTAATCAATTGAACTAACTCTAGTATGCTCACAGGCCCTGAGCCATTTTTTATTAATGTAGCGGTGCCTTAAATTCTCACTGGCCATTTCACGGTAACAGTTATGATTGCGTAAGTAAAACTGCATCATAAATAACCTAAATATTACTCCTTTAGTTTTTAGAGAGAGTTGTTGTTGCGACGTTCATTCGCTGAAAACAACGAAATATCAATGGAGTATGCAAAGCAGCCTACAAAAATCATTAACGAGACAAAATGGGTGAAAATCTTTTAGATGTGTACGAGCAGTGAGTGGATGAAACAACTACGTCTTTGGAAGAATTTGACAACGAGAAGATAGATAAAAAATCCGATTCATCGACAGCGTTGAGGTAAATTCATTCCGACCAATCCGCCATCAAACAACGCAGTTCCACATTTGAAACACTACTCACCACCTCCACTGTGGTCTTTTTAACATCTGTAGACCTCGTGAACAAATTACCGGGCATTTTAGAATATCATAATTTGACCTTATTTTGAGTTTAAATAATAATTAGTATAACGCAGTCTAAAGGTGCTTAAGTAATAAATATTTCGTCTGTGCTTGAGCTACATCGAATTTTCAAGCGAAGTCCTTCGGAATATTCAAAACATTACCGAATAGATTTGTTGTCAAATGAGCCTGCAACTCATGCATACCGTCGCAACTTCTAATTTCACGATTTTTGGGTTGGCCAATTCCATTGAACTCTAGAATATTTTCGTGCGTCTCTGGCGGCTTCGTCGGATGTTGTTGGAAATCTTATCACCATAAACGGCAAGGAATACTATGATTTTATGATATGCGTAAAAAGACTGGTGATTCTATTTTCGTTTATTATTCAGTTAAATAGGGAGAAATGCAATTTTATACATTTTGTGACGTCCAAACACAGTTCAGTGAGACTTTTGCACCGCATACATGAACCCACGCCTTGCGCACCACTGGTTAATGAAAGTCTCATGTTGTCATGACGTCACTATTGTTCAACAACAGCAACACGACCTGTGATAGGATGACAGCATTGTTATTTCTGTCTAAGTTAAGACTAAAATAGTTTCAGAGCACTGATTGGCTGCAATTAATAACTTAGTATCATTAATTTCCTTACTTTGAATCTCGCTAATCTCGATAGCCTCTGATACAATTGAGTACATGTCGTCATTGGCGGATTTGGAGTGAGGCTCAACGGAACAATGAGGTCTCTTTCCTTAAAAAATATAAGGATTCATAACTGAGACATCATAGTAAACATGTGGGTGTTCAAGGCGTTGCTACACACTGTTTCCTTACAAGTATAAATCTTAGTTTCTTCAATTTCTCGTACATTGTTAAATGTGCTGTTCCATTTGGTTGACTTTATGGTTGAGGACCCACTCTTTGGTAAGAGTAGCGTACAACTGCGTTGATTGAGGACATGATCATCTCGGCTCACTTGCTTTAAATGCAGTGAAAACATTCTGGTTACACTACACATGCATTACTTTTGTGTCACAAAGCGCTTTGCAGCTACACGAACGCCTACTTTGGTTTACATACACATTTACGATCGTTTACAATCATGTGATCATGAATTAACCACGCGTAACATACTTCATGTTTACCCTTTAGCAAGGAAATAAGCGAATGCAGTTTAGTCTTCGGAGATTAGCTTGCAAATAGCGATTTTTAAAAAGAAAACTCAATGACGTGACTCAAATCGCCTCTGTATTATTTCGGCCACGGTACGCTTCTGTGCTCATCAAGCATTTCAGAAATTTTCGTTTCATGGTCAGTTTGACACATTTTGATAGAGTGTGGCTCCTAAATTTTCAACGATGGCTCGTTTTGGCTCTGTGCCGTAGCTACCTTACACGATCACCCTGCGTGTACCTATGGAAAGCGTCATTTCAGCTTAGAAAAAGACAAATACGACAGTAATTCGGTCTCTGAAAATCGCATATTAGTGGAGCTTGGGTGCATTGAATATGACACGGTTTCCCCAACAAAAGGAACTGCTTCTCAGACATTTCTCATAGCGTCGACTTCTAGTGTCAACAAAAAAAACTCTCCAGCGCAACAATTGAAAATGGCGTGTCGGTGGCGTTTATTGCATGGTCGCATGTCGAAGTGGGGGATCCTGAGCTTTCTGGTTGTATTATACTTGCTAGAAATGAAACAGTTATTTCAACACGTCTTCCGTGACGGAAACCAAGTCTCGATTGAGTCCAGTTATCTATGAAATTATTTGTTAGCGAAAACAGGTGTGATTTCGTGGCTTAAACAGCTCCTTACATGCGCGCGCACCCAGCCTCGAATTTTTGAGAATGTGGACCTTTTACTATAACATTCACGGGGTGCATTCGTCGACTTTTGGTAGTTCCTGCTTTTTGTGGACTTTTGTCTTGTTTTCTACTTTATTTCGGAGTTTTTGCTTCTCTGAGGCGGACTTTTTTGTCTACTTCGCCAAAAAGGGGGGCTCCGTTCGAGCCCCTAGCCCCCCCCCTCGGGTGCGCGCATACCTTATTGCTTGAGATTAGGCTTAACAAGTTGGCTGGTCAGAGTGAGCTTGGTCTGGAGCAATAACGAAATGTCAGTTTGCCATTACGCGGGTTTATTGTTGCTTCTTACTACATTTTTGTCAAAATGTTAAATGTAATACCTTTACAGTGATAGTTTCTCTATAGTAGTTTCCATGAAAACAAGTTAGTAAATAACGGACGGGGTAGGCCTTATCGGATAAACAGAGTGGATGGATTTTTTGAAACTAACTGTTTATGAAGTCAGTAAGGCAACCACTGCTCTGTCTACAGCATGGTCGCAAAACCATATTGGTCTTCAATACTTGATCAATTTTACGTGGGTACGCAATTTATTTCTAAACGCTCGTAACGGCAACTAGTCTGTCTTTTGCAGGGGCGAGTCCTGCTCTGATTTCGCTGGAGGAACCCGTAGCACTTAGCAAAGTAGAATCAAATGTAGGTTGTTTCGATTTTAAATTTCCGTTTTTAAGCAAAACTTTGAAACATGGAATATTGAATCACTGTTAGGAAAGCGAAATTTTGACGGCCGATATTCCACGGTTCAATTTGGCAATCGTGCCACTATTGAAACAACCCTACAACCGATCAAAAGCTGCAAATCAAAAAAAAAATGATTGGTTGAAAGCTTGTACATTCTTCCCGTTCATGGCTGATCGATTTTAATCCCATACCGAGTGTTTATTTATCTGCGTATGAGTTCTGTAAATGCCGGCGTTTGCGTGGGTAGACCTGTCGTCTATTTGTATCGATATGCGCTAACTTACGCAGTACTGTCAATGGCTGTTAGAAGCATTTTGATCCATTCGGCAAAACCGTCAATCACCGTAGTAGTGTCGGGTCTAAACACTTGTGAAATGGAGTTATGTCTATGGGGCCAAAAGGGCAGACATTGCTACTATCGGACACTCAATTTAAGAAAATAAACTCAATCTGATGATGATGCATATCCAATGCCATTCTTGAATCCGACCTCAACTCAACTGCTTTCGTCTATTCAGTTATGCCATTTTGTAAATGTCTACCCAACAATTTCATTTTATCTATTTTATCTTCTGTCGCAAGCACAATGCTATTTCGTGTCTTTTAAACTCAATTATGTTTTATTTATGACATTTCACATACTCAAACCAGTTCAGTCGATTCCGTTTTGTAACTTCAACTGCGTTCCGTTGATGCAATGTCGTCAATCATGTTTAGTGGCTGATTGTAAAATCTTCCAACAGAGGGCGAAGTCTGCAACTTTTAATTTTTTAAATTACAGGCGTACCTGAAAGACTCTCAGGCAAAATCTTACCCGAAAACTCACCAAGTTTTTCTGCAGTTATCACATAAGCCAAGTCAACTATCTAGTCGTAATTGACCACGACCAACATCTATTGATCGACTATCAGCCCGGATAATGTAATGTTGCGCAATTATTGCTAGCAGCTGAACACATTCAAATACGTTTGTGTTGATTTTTATTTGATTCCATCTGAAAAATGTGCGAAAAATGCTATTAAACCGTTTTCCGCACGCCTTTCAAGGCCAAGTTTGAGGGAGTTTACAGACCGCTGTACTACAGGCCCAAGTATAGACAGTGCCACCGTCTCTACAATGTACTTAGCAGTTTAGGCTGCCAACCTCCATTAGAAGCCCATCTGCCAAATTTCCCCAAAATCCTATAAAGAGTTAAGGAGATACATCTGTAGATGTAAAAACACAAAATTGCCCCTAAGGGGTGCCAGAATAGTCAAAAACACCCGGAAATCAACATGGCCCATGGTCTCAGCATCAGCAATTTCCATTATCATTTTTGAGTGGTTTAGTAGATAGAAAGGCAGACGTCAAAAGTATACGCGAAAGTTTTTAAATGACTACCAGGTGGCGCAGAAAACATCATATTTGTCATAAATTGGGAAAGCATTGTCGTCTTCTTAACAAAAATTGATCTGCCGAATATCATGAAAATACATTCATAGAACTCCGAAGATAAAGATGCAAACGTAAAAAACCTTTTGAGGATAGGGGGCACAATGGTATTTGGATTAGTTCGAGATTTGTTGCCATTTGTCGTCGGCTCCATAGGAACACATCTGTCAAATTTTACAAAGCTCTTTCAAAGGGTTAAGCAGATTCAGCCTCAGACGCAACAAAATAAAATCGCCACCAGGGGGTGATTGACCCAGTTGTCAGACCCATGGGAAAATCAATTATCGATTAAGCCGTATGACAGATAGCGAGGTGGACGCCAGAAAACGAAAGCAGAAGGCACAAAAATGCCCACCAGGTGGACCAGAAAACATCAAATATGTCTGAAAATAAGAAAGCTTTGCCGCCTCTTTAATAGAAACCTATTTGCCGAATTTCATGAAAACAAATTTCTGAAACCCAAAAACATTAGAGGCAAACGTTTCGCCTCAAGTGTGCACAATGGTATTTGGATCAGTTCGATGCTCGTTTGTCGACAGCTCCATAGGAATACATATTTCAAATTTCACAAAGCTTCTTCAAAGTGTTAAGGAGATTCGGCCGCAGACGCAAAAAAACCAAAATAACCACTAGGGGGCGACATACATGTAGTAGTCGAACCCGTCTGACAGTCAACGTCAGTCGTGACCTTCTAATCAGCAACACATCTGTAAATTTTTATAATAATCCTGTGAGCAGCAATGCTTCGTTGCTCAAAAACAAAACTGACACTAGGAGGCGTCACAGTGGTCGAAGTTGTTGGAAAATCATGGTTAACCGCCCCTTCACAGCAAGAACATGCCAAGTTTCATAATTTCGAGTGGTTTGGTTGACAGAGGTTCAGGCGCCAAAAAAAATAAATAAAAAAACACTAAAAATAGTGCAAAATACCTCGAATCTATCCTAAAACGCGAGGATAGCGTAATTACACTAATAGATGCCTATGTTAAGGACTTTTGAAGATACAGAGATAAAAGTAAAAAAATAAAAATTGTAACTAGGGAATTATTTTTCAAAAAATATCGCAATTGTGTTCAGAAACAATTGCTTTTACAACGTATTGTAATCTGCATCACAAAATAGTTTTTCTTAAACGAAAAGGCAAGTCAACTATTTCAAGTTTAAAGAGGCTACGCCTTCCTTATCCAGAAAATGCTTGCTTCCCAACAAGGCGTTGGAGTAACAAAATTGATATTTAGTCCAGTAAAATATTTATTACCGGTATAAAACAACCAATTAGATGCCAGGAATAATTACAGTAATTAATATTTATTCCACTAATAATTATTTTCATACTGGAAATATTCCTCGGCCTGGCCTCTGATTGCCGGCTAAAGAATTATTACTGGAATAAATCGCGAATTATTGTTGTAATAAATACGACTTATGCCTCACTTGGTCTACGATAAACGTGCAACAGACTAGACGAGTGAGTCGAAAATTCACTTCGAAATTAAGTGCAGCAAAAGCATGCAGCCGAGATTGGCTGTGAACATGTTCAATACGGATCTGGCTTTTCAGAACAAGATTCATTGGTTAAAAAGTGTGTTGCTTGGAAACCGTCTCCATATTCGGGATTTCCTCCAAGTTTAAACAAGTGACAAGAAACTTTAGTATGGCTTAAAAAATAAAATTCGCTGCATCGTTTGAATACGGCATGCAGTGAAGTTAGTGGTGAATAGTCAAAGTGGAGGAAAGAAGCATCTTACGTATGTACGGTTTTAGGCTATTGAAAAACAGTTTCCGTTTCTTAAATTTCCGTTAGAAAAAACGAAGGACCGATTTTTCAGCAAAACGTCTCCCAAGCTCTACATTTATGTACATTATCAGTGGCGGATTTGGGGGGGAGGGCAAGGGGGCCATGGCCCCCCTAAAATTTCCCCCAGATACCATTTGGGAGTTCGGAGAGGCATATGCGCGCGCACCCAGGGGCCGGTTCGGCGGCGAATGCATAATGCACAGGCCTTGAACAAACGCCATTTACCGTTTTTTTACTAATAAAGTCCATTGACAAACCCAAAAATTCGAGACCGCTGCATCCCTACATTTTAGGCTAAGCGCGCGCATGGGGCAAAATTCTGATTATTCCTGTGCNCCCCCCCCCCCCCCCCAACTCAAAAATCCAGGATCCGTCCCTGATTATTATGGCGCCAGGCTTACGGAAAATGACGTTGCCAGTATCGAATGAGCGTGGTACGCGTCCGTATACTGAGTGAAGCTGTGAAGAGAGCTCACTGGTTCCCTGCGTGCCGCTAGGTGGTTGCCAGCAAAGTACGTAGGTATCATTTTGTTTTCCTCGCGGGGATTTTTTTTACTCCGGCGTTTCTAATTGGCTGGTCAACAGCAGGCAGCGCTGTGTGACGCAAACAGACTGGCATGACTGATGCAGGAAGTGTAAATGTCAGTGGTACGTCCGCAGTGTTGTACAGACAAATCGGTGCTTATATGAATCTCAGAAAATTGTGGTTGCGCCTTTACTGTCGCTGACTTACGGTTGCTGTAGAGTGTTTCAAGCACGCGGCTATACTACAGAAACGAAATAGTTGCTGCTACTGAATCCACTTACATGACAAGGCTAAAAGCTCGCTGGTTTCTACGTGCCTAACCCTGCAGTACGCAGGTATCACGCAGTAGCACGTGCTCGGCGGTTGATATCTTTACAACAACGTGAAAAAATGACGGCCGGACTATGAACGATTTTTAGCCTTGTCATCATGATTCAAGCGGATCGTAGCGGCAACTATTTCGTTTCTGCAGTAATATATAATAGCCGCGTGCTTGCCAGTGAAGCACACTGACACATGTAATCTGATTTAACAGGTGTGTTATCAGTATGATGAATACAGGACAGTATCGTAAACAAAAGTCATCGCCTCGACAGTAAAAAGAAGCACTCCGAAAAGGCGCAACCACAATTTCTGGAATTTATGTTTCCTGAACATAAATTTTAAGCACCTTTGTCTGTACACACGCTTCCTCCACCACTGGTTAAGCTGCAAAAGGTACCCGCTCATCCAAAACCTTTACGGCTAACAGATGGCGCTTTTCATCAATCACGTGTCATTTTATCGCTCAAGTAAGACTGTCTGCCAGAGAATCTTAACCAAGAACCTTGACCTACATTCTGCTGCTGCTGACTGTAACCACAGGTCACGAGAGTTCATGAACCAGACAGTGTATGTCCTGATGAGTGGCGAATTTGTGTGGAAAAGAAATCTTTGTGTCCGACATTCCATGTTTAAAACCCCATTTGTAACAACTATTTATCACATATAATTAAGATGAAAGTGTTAATAATATATGCTGTTGTGGTTGCTCGGCCTAAACGCTGGGGTAAAATATATATTCAGTGAACGTGACCATGGTGAGGCTACTAAACCGGGCCCGGCCACTTTTCCGCCCGGCGAGATTTTGGCAACTTCACAACCATAATTTTAATTAGGTTGAAACAACCACTACTGATATTTTTTAAATTATGCTTGAATTATACATGGTGATATACATGTTAGGTTTTATTCTCTGCGATATTTTCTTTTTCGTTCAGTGTCTCGTTAGCCAACAACACTGAGCCCAGCAGACCGGACTGGCTGTGGCACGACACGGCAGCTGATGGTTCACCAAGTAGAAACGTCTGTATTTAATGTTCTATCAACACAAGATTCAGTTCACACAAGAATGTCACATGACTGTAAGCAGCGCTGCCTGTTAGTAAAGCATCATTGCATCCAGCGCCATCTGTTTGCCGTAAAGGTTTTGGATGAGCGGGTACCTTTTGCGGTTAAGCTAGTTTGTTTGCGTATAAAGCGCAGCCTGTTGAGAATTCGACCAGCCAATCAGAAACGCCGGTGCAAAAAATTTCCCCCGAGGAAAATTAAGTGATACCGGTGTGCTGGCTACCACCTAGCAGCACGCAGGGAACCAGCGAGAGAGTGTAGCGTAGCGCCACTATGCGTTAAATGCTTATACCACGTGTGACCTATTTTGTAGGTGCTGGCGTGATCAAATGTTATCAAGAATGGAGCAGGTTACGGTACGAGTTTTTTGTTTTCTGAATTTCATAATTTTCCATAAATGTCAGCAATTTTACACATTTCGTTGTTGACAGCATCTGACAGTTTTCAGGAAGTTTGTTCCCAAGAGAAACCCCACATTGGGTGAATGTGCACATAAAATACAAGTACCGTAGGCATAGCCTAGGCAATGACCATCGCCTCTGTCTGCATCGCCTCTGGTTCGGACCAACAGAGGCGATGGTCATTGCCTATCGTAGAAATTAATTATGTCACCTGCCGCACACAGTTTAAAAAATGGGAAGTTACCGATTTTGGGAACTGAATGAGGGATTGCTCAAAAAAAAGTTTGATAACGGGAGTATTTGTTGTGGAGTTGGAAGAAATTAAATACATCGACGACCTCCTAAGGTGTCTCTCTATACGCAAAAGGTATTTATAACAATGTGACTTTCATGTTTTAGTCAGTGTGAGGCATGCACCGTAATTCGCCGAAAAGCTTCTAGCGTATGAAGCTCCTATAGGAGCTCCATCGTCTCTGCTGGTCATTGTTTAGCCAGGCCTCAAACTGTGCGGTTCTTCAATGGAGCAATTTATGGATATTTAGGCTTTTTTGCCAAGTGTAAGTCGATTTTGCCCAAAAATATACTGTTGTGGTCAACATAAGGTAATGTATAATTAGCAGTTGTAATAACCAAATGCTCAGACACATTCCACTCACAGACAGCAGACAGCTTATCACTGCCGTAAATCCAATGTCAAGCTAAAACGTAAACGCAACCGATGCATTCTTGTAATGTGGCCATCCGCAGTAACCCACCGCATCTTGCAGATGCAGGACTTCAGTCACTGAATGGAATCTTACGTCCCCATCCCCTTATACGGGCTTATTTGTACCTCAATACCTGTGGTACTTTGGGCACACGTTAGTCGTAGGGTAATTCTTCACTATGATAATAGTCACCTGTCTGTCTCGTCAAATGGTTATGATCAGTTTTCTTTGCCAATGCCGGAATTTGGGATAAATGCACGCAGAATTCACGTGCTTTGTGATCTGGCATATTGCGAAGGCAATAGAATTATTCCGTCGTGTACACATGTGTCAACATTGTTTATGTTTTTCAAAAAGAAATATATATATACAAGTGAGAAGTAGAGAAGTAAAGCCCTTGGACCAGTGTCATGAAGTGACTTGTAATTTGAATAAAAAATTCGATCTTGTGCTGCACGTAACGATTTCTAAAAATAGTTAAACCTCATATGAGTGTACACGTTACTGCTAGTTAGTGACAGATAATTTATTCAAATTATTTTTTGACTGTGATGCGCTCATAATTGCTTGACTAAAACTATACTGCAATTGTGGAATGGGAGCGTAAGAACAAGTATCTGTCTTAAGTTTATTTTGTGGAACGAACCCCAGCAATCCCATGTGTCTAAAGGAAAGCGGGACTGTGGTGGAATGCGTGTTTCGACACAAATCAAACTGTTGCCATAGGACTCGTAGGGGCCTATCTGACCCTGTGCGTAGTATAAAAAGAAGTGAGAAATCATACACAGTGTACAGTGTATATCTGACATAATGCGACTGAATGTCAAATTATAAATCCACTATTATAATAAAAATATTTCATGCAATTCATTACATAGTCATGGCGCATTTTGCTCAGTATGTTGATTTGATGGCATTATCGATAGTGAGTTAACTAACAAATTTTTTATCTTTTGGCTTTCAATTGTTTTGCGTAAGTGGCCCGCTCGATGCATGTACACGTTTTACTTTACTACATATTAAACTAGATTGCGTAATGGTCATTCATACACGAATAATAAAAAACCTTTGTTTTAATTAGTGCAAATTCACTATTCTTAAATTGCAGTTGACCCCGGTGGTTGCAGGGGTTGCGATATTATTTTTTATGGATGAATACATGATTGACCTTTCTGTTGCAGTTGACCTCGGTGGTCGTAGGGGTTGCTGCAGTTGTTGTGTCAGTAGTACTGGTCAAATTTGTACTGGACAGAAAAAAGTCATCCAAGTCACCACCGAAGACCCTGGAGGACCCCACAAGGAAATATAAACTGAAACTGGTTGACAAAGAGGTGAATTTCTTTTCATTTTTTCTACAGTGAGGCATGGCACAGGATCTACAGTGTGTTAAAATCGTTCTAGGGTAGCAGCATTATGTAGTGGTAGAGATTAAGAGTCCAACAGAACTCTCATTTCGGTAAACAAAATGAAGAAATTGATTCCCCAGACTTCTTATTTTGATTCAGTGAGTTTTCCATACTTTGCAAACGATTCTAAAAAATAGTTGGTCAGTGATATGCTACCTACTTCTTGAGACGACTAGTGGGTGGAACCGACACTCAGCACCTTGTCTTCCTATAGAGTCGGCTCACTCCACACAGGTGACTTAATAAGTTCGGTTATTCATAAAAATTCTTATGCTAACCTTTGTCCTTGAACTGCTTTCTCTACGTCCATTGTCTCTTTGTAGATCATCAGCCATGACACCAGAAGGTTCAGATTTGCCCTGCCATCTCCTGATCACATCCTTGGCCTGCCAGTTGGTGAGTTGGCACATGCCTGTAAAGGTCATGTGCGCTGTTTTGTTTGGGAGTGTTCACAGTTATTGACTCTTTAAGGAGCACGGATGGAAGACTTATCTGTCAAATAAATGTCATGAACTCAGCGATGCGACAAGATGAAATTCAACCCTTACTGCAACCATCATAGCGTGTCTCTATATTCGTATTGGTAGAATATGATACTAAGAAAGTCGATCTTATGCACAGCCTAGGAAACTGGAGCAAGGTTCTTTGATTATAACTTTGTTACTAATTACAAAGATGTGCATATATGCGGTAATTGAAGTTTTCAGGTATGTTACAACTTTCAATGTCTTGTCATTACCCACTCAGCAAGTCTCTTACTGATTTATGTATCCATGGCCTAACACCCCTCAAGTGTACACTATCTGTCGATTGGCCCATCCCAATATGACATACCACCTCTCTCGTTCTAAGGATATTCACCTGTAATGCAACACTTGACACTTGGCGTGCACTTGTCTTTTTTCTTAACATGCAAGCATACTGGCCACTCTCCAATAACAATCCCAATTATTATCATGTAATTCATCGTTGCAATGTTATTAGAATTGTATTATTGCATTTTAGTTGGTGACACCAAGATGCACACAATATATTGTTCCTCTCTTGTTAATCGACTGAGGAGTGTTCCTAACATTTTGAAAAAGTAGACTAGTCGTCAAGTGCATTTGTGTTCCTCTGCAAAAGAGGAGAGTTGAATTCAGGACGGATCTCTTATGACTCTTGTTTTGCAGGTCAGCACATTTTCCTCACCGCCCGCATTGATGGCTCACTGGTTATTCGGGCCTATACTCCTGTATCTAGTGATGATGACAAGGGATATATGGACCTAGTTGTCAAGGTAACCATTCTAGTACCGATGCGTAACTGTTGTTGTGGTTATTGAGTGTTGCAGCTTACAATTCTCAATCTAATGTATTTTCAATGCAATGACACTTAGTATTGGACTTTTAAATATCGAAACATTAATAAATTTTTCTTTGTAGGTTTATTTCAAAGACGTTCATCCCAAGTTCCCTAATGGAGGCAAGATGTCCCAACATTTAGAGAACATGAGTATTGGAGACTATATTGATGTAAGGGGTCCTAATGGCCTGTTGGTCTACGAAGGCAGAGGTGAGTCTACGCAGTGTCCCGATATGGAGAAAGGGGGCTATGGTTGACATTGGAGGCCCTAGTGGCCTGTTGGTCTATTAAAGTCCTTGTTGCAAACTGCCCATGTGGTTCTAGTATCCGAAAATACTTACTACATAAAATCTTATTTTCGACACCCTTTCTTTACATTCTTTTCGCCTTTCTTGCCAAAAGCGATTTTTCAACCGTATTTGACCCTTTTCTCTGAGCGTATGATTACCGGTTGTCATCGGTTATTTCCGTACCCACATTTCCGGCTCATCAGTTCAGGAACTTGTCCTGAACGCCGCCATTTTTTCCTTGTAACTGAATGTGCTATGGCTTGCTCGAAAAGTCTTCATTATTTTGTTTTATTAGTAATATATCGTGATTCGTTTGCATATGTAGTGTATTTATAGTTTGTAGTTTGTGGTCGTTGATTTTTTTTGGAATGTTACGCGTACTTAGTATGTTAAAATAGCATTGGCGTTTAGTTCCTTACGTAGGCCGGTCGAACCTAGGAACCAATATGGGTCGAACCTATTTTTTTCAGTTTTATTTTTTTCCTCGTTTTGAAAAAGTACTTTGCTATCATCGGAAAGGTAGTACATTCTACTCAGTAAAAATCGAAAAAGTATCAAAATCGGGGCAAGCACTGTAAAGTTATTGCAAGTTTTGTGGCGAAATTTGGGTCACTTTGTTTGGATCGCGTCGGCCATATTGGAGGACAGCGGGATGAGTTACGAGTTTAAAACTTTGTGTAAATTGTTTTCGCCAACAAATTACGGTGAAATTTAGTTAGACATATCTTTACTTACTATTCTGCACGATTTAGCAGTGTTCACCAAATTTCAGCCTCGCAGTTGTTACTCATTAAGTGATAAATGTGCTCACAATTCCCGTTGGACTTCGTCTCATTTCTGGCGGCACCTACAATGTCGACTTTTGCTGAACTGAAAGGCATGTTCAATCGGCTACTTTGTAATTTGTGAAGATTTAACGTTGATACATTTTGACAAACGTTGCTACAAAAAAGAAACTTTGTTCAATTTTCGTGTTTTTTGTGTTTGTGGCCAGCGACCAGTTAGGCCTAAGGGTAGTCTTGGCGCAAAGCTGCCTCCCGTTCAGTAACGCTAGGACCTCGCTAAAAAGCAAGACTTCGCGAGAATACGTGAGATTTCGCCGTGTATTTTGAATAAGAACACGTGACTTTGACTAGGTTTTAGCTAGGTCCTAGCGTAGGTCCTAGCGTCTACTGAACGCACGCCTGTATAGGCCTACTAACAAGCTGTATTTTGACTATAGTCTTCACTGGTTGCTGGTGACTGAGGCTAACTAAAGTCTGCCGCGGCAGTGTTACACAGGACTAACCAGCCCGTAATTTCATGCAAGTATCTGAAACTACCCTTGAATATATGCAGCATTTATCATTTGACCATTTTACTTCGACAAAACAGCTTGCAACCGCATGCATTTACCGTTCGCCAGTGTCTGGTCTCGATCCGCACCGGGTCCGATAGGCTGCGGTCCCGAGTCTGGCAAAATAATTTCTGTCAAAATTTATTCGCCACATTTCTTCAGCAAATTCGATAAAATTGTCTGTGGTTTGATTTTATTAAAATTAAGGCGCGCTGTCGATCATTTTATCCCCGTTTGCTGGCTGGTTACAGTACAGGCACTGCTCCAGTCGCACTGACGGCGTTTTCTCGGCCTGGGTTCCTGAATGAATTGTACTTCGGGTTCGCGGCAAGTTCAAAATGGCGGTGTTTCTTCGGGTGCGAATCGTGAGTGGCGCGTTCATTTAAACTGTTTTCGAGTACGGATCGTGTATTAGTTATGGGGTAGGTACTTCTTGGATCCTTATAACATCTTCTAACCATGTAATAAGGGTTAAGAACGCGTGAGAGAAGGACTTTAAGGCAGAGGCATATCGTGATGTCCCAAACTTAAATATTTAGCTTTATATTGACATAAGAGGCTCGAATGATGTGTCGGTGTGTAAAGGAGGAAGAGGCATATCAGTGAGTTGTTGGAACTTGGAAAATGGTGATGCAGGAGCCAGGTTTCTTAGTACAGTAAAATCTCATCAATTTTGGACAAAAATAAATGCCAAAAATAGCACTTCCTTCACTTTTCAAGGGCTTAAAAAACACTGTTGTGAATGGTCACAATTTTTTAAGATATTTTCTGTTGGTAGCTAATTGTAAAGAACTTGAAAATGGGAAAGCATCATTTTGGGACTGAGCATCATTTCTGGACAAATGAGAAAATAAAATTACATCCGCTCGCCATATTGTGTTCTAAATTGGTAAGATTTTACTGTATTCTCCAGTTGTGTTGAGGTATCAGTATCATGCCAAATGGACAAGGACTCTGTACTAGGTCTAAAATTTTGGGGTCCCTTTTCAGAGTTCGCTAGGAGTTATTGTATGTCATTTCATCTTTTATGATACTATTAAATTTGTTTGCACATTAAGTTTATATGAAAATTCAGTGATTCAGCCATTCTTTGAGAACACTTTTCCGCGGGAGATGCCACTTTTCAATGCGGCCCTACCCTGAATAATGTCTAGAGAATTTGTAGACAGATTTCAATGAAACTGAAGACAAGAATATGACAATTTTCGGGTGGATTTGACATCTGGAGCACTCCATGCTGTGACTGTTTCATTTTGGTGACGGTGGCGGTTTCCAGATTTCAGCAGATATCAGTTTGTTTCTAGCTTTGTATCTGCCAAACCTCATGGTTGCTCTTGGTGAAAAGAAGCAGACTAAAGCTAATTTGCCAGTGCTGTGTCCCCTTGTGGCAGTTTTGTTGCAAATTTTGAAACTTTTTGATGTGACGTTAGTTTTAAAAGGTGAGGTACCTACACTTTTTGTCTCCTTGCACCCCGCATCAAACTGATGAGCACCCCTTGAAATATAACATTTTGCATTGTTCTTGTATGATCTTGTTTCTTGGTGATATTGCAATTTATGAATCATAATTCCATTTCCTTATAGATAACAGCTTGACTAATAAGCTGATAGGTTTGATTGCACTAACTGATGTACAGTAGGTAAAGGAGAATGTCGAATGTCATCAATCCTGATGAACTGGCCTATCCATAACCTCCTACAGTTACTTTAGCAAGACACTTAATACAATTCAATCTCACAAAAGTAGGAATATCAAACAATGCACATAATTGCTTTTTCGTGTCTCATTGCATCTTTGCTAGAACACAGAACATTCAACAAAAGGTAATTGTTACCATAGTAATCTTGAACAGAACACCATAGTGTCAGGGTGTTGTTTACAGGTGTTCTATTGACTGGATGGTGTAAGGTATTTACTTCTCAAAACATAATTTGTAGAATTCACACTTGAAAGCATGTCTCTAAGATAATTACTAATAGGCAAGTGTTAGCTAAGTATTTTCAATTGGTAAATACAAAAACCTTTTGAGTGTTGCTGTTGTCAATTTTGACCCAATGCTCGTTGGTCACTTATGAAATTTTAATTGCATACAAAAGCACAGTTGATTAAATTGCTATCATTTTTTACTGCAGGGACATTTGCTATCAGCGCGGACAAGAAATCCAAGCCAGTGCGGCGACATGCTACCAAAGTGGGCATGATCTCCGGAGGCACAGGGATCACGCCCATGTTACAACTTGTCAGGCAGGTGTTTAAGGATCCAGAGGACAAGACAGAGCTCCACCTGTTGTTTGCCAACCAGGTTAGTTATATGTATTGTACAATAGACCTCATGAAATAGTACAGCTGCACCACTTTCCTTCTAAGTTATTTACACATAATGCAACATGTGTCAAGCAATTCGCATGCTCCACATACAGTCAGTATCTTGTATCCCAATTTTTAATAAGTAATACATAATTTGTAAACGACGGTAGCAAATTTTCTTTAAAGTGCTTAAAATCACCAATTTTACACTGAAAATACTAAAAAAACAACCCTACCTGATGGTTAGCTGTCAAATCAGAACATCCGCATAGACTGTATGGCAATATGTTAATAATAAGCTGATTTTGAATTTCAAGCATTTATTGGTGGATACAAACTATGTAGAATCTGGACAACCAATCACATCCTCCATTGTATTTAGTTTGAAAAGTCGTCACTGTTGCTTGTTTTTCCATCATGGCTTATGGTATAATAAAGAATGGCTAGGCACTGTTTGTAGGAGTTGTCACAACTCAGGATTTGAGCACAGATACATCAGAGAAATGTGGATATTAAGCATATGTTTGTACATGAAACCCGTGTTTAGGTGGACATTGTCACACTTATATATGTGCAGTGTTTTGTGTTTGTTACAGACTGAGGAGGACATCCTACTGCGGACTGAGCTTGAGGATATAGCCCAGAGTTATCCTGACCGCTTCAAGTTGTGGTACACTCTCGATAGGGCGGGTGATGGTAGGTCTATCTAGATATCGGGTACAGGCAGAATAGAAGTCATTTCTATGCACCCACATATTGTAATGTGGTCGCATATTGCCCTCATCTCTGGCTGGGTTCTGAGTCTGCTGCTGTATCTTCAAAACCCATTCAGATGTGTTCCTGTGGAGTTGACGATTTTAAAAAAATTCCGACGACAGCTGTGGCCCCTAATGGTAATAATGTTAGTGTTTTGTGTTTGCTTCTCTATGGTAAAAGTCCCTTGATGGATATTCTTGAACTTTGGAAAATAGGTTTCTATTAAGGAGACGATGATGCCTTCCCGTTTTTGGACTGTTGTGACGAATTCTGCTCCTCCTAGTGGCCATTTTTATTTTTGGCATTCTCCTCTTTCTCTGCCAAGCCGCTTAAAGAATCGTTATGAAAATTGTCAGATGTGTTCCTGCTGAGCTGATGGCTGACATTGATTTTCGTACAGGTCTGACTTATATGTTGTCCCCTAGTGGCAATTTTGTTGTTTCATGGCTTCATATCCATGCCCAGAATTGTACGATGGCACTTGGCTTCCCTCAATATCCAACATCTGTTTTATGACCTTTTGTAATTGGCACATTATGTTGCATTCCCAGCACAATTAATGAAGCAGATTATTGCTGTGGACTATCTAGTTTTAGGTTATAAAAGTCGCATGTCTTGTCCCATTTTCAAAATCCAAAAGCCTATCTAGTGAGCACATGTACTTTTCACGAACTATTCGTATATGCTGTCTTAAAAACTTTCGAAACGAAAATTTTATACATTGTTTATGACTGTTTTTATGGCGGGCAATGTCATGACTGATAATCCATTGAAGATGATCTCCAGAGATCAACATCAGCTGAGGCTGGATGGTTTCCTGGAAGATGGGGGCAGATTTTATGGTTCCGGTGGAATTGTCCAAACTGAAACCGATGAGGGTGTCAGCTTAGGCTTCTTTTCATGTCCTTCACCCTTTGCAGGATCTTTGTGAAATTTGTTATTATAAAAGTGGTTTTCTGTGAATGTGATAAATGATGACTATGACTTTTGGATCGATATGACTACTGTTGTGCCCCCTA
Organism: Phoronis australis; assembly: GCA_002633005.1. NCBI lineage: Eukaryota > Metazoa > Phoronida > Phoronidae > Phoronis > Phoronis australis. The sequence continues at coordinate 478,811 of NMRA01000060.1, read as the reverse complement.
GAGGCAATTTTTTTCATCGTTAATCAGTGTGTCTTCAGACCACCTTCACACGATTTCATGAAATTGTGCAAATAGGTTTCTGTTAAGGAGGCATTTTTGGATTGACATATTCTGTGCCACTTAGTGGCCATTTTTTAAATTTTCGAGTCTGTGTTTTGGTGTCCGCCCCTATATCTGTCAAACCACTGAAAGGATCATCAGGAAAATTGGTGATGTGTTCCTGGAGAGTAGACTACAACTAACACTGATTTTCGGACAGGTTCGACTACTCTGGACCTCTAATTGGCGATTTTTTGCATCCGCTTTTATATCTGATCTCTTTGCATGATCTTTGTGATATTTGGCAGGTATGTATTAATCTGTGAATCTGACAACAGCTGACAAGTTTCAAATGGATGCGACTACCACTGCATCCTCTAGTGGCAATTTTATTTTTATTTGTCTCTGTATCTTTCCAGTTCATTGATGGATTTTCACAAAATCTGGCAAACACATATAAACAATTAATGATACCTTTTCACTTTCGGGTGGATTTGGCTTATTCTCCTCTTTCTGGTGATTTTTTTGATTTTCAGTCCATTTTTTGGCATCTGGCACTTTATCTGTCGAACCACTTAAAGGATCATGTGTTCCTACTGACAAGAGCATGACTTATTGGATTTTCAGACACCTCTAAATACTGATGTGTGCTCCCTAATGACATATCTCCTAAACCCCTTGCAGTCTTTTGGAAATTTGACACGTCAATTCCTGTTAAGTTGACAATGTGTGGATTGATCGAAGTATCGCTGTTGGTCTTAATGGCAATTTTTTCATGTTTTCCTCTGAAGTGCATTGATGTATTTTCATGAAATTTGACACCTTTCCATTTTCAAATGGTTTGGATGTGTTCTGCACCATCCAGTGGCTATTTTTATTAAATTTCTCAATGCTCTGCAGTGCTCTTGTTAAACTGCCTTTCCTCTTATAAAGCTGTCTAAAAATTGATTGGACCTCTTTCTCTTATAAAATCACTGTCTTGCGAAGTTTTATCACCTCACAATGTCTATTTTGGGAAACCATACCTTGGCAGATGGAATTCTGATTTTACATGCATCCCCATTCTTGAAAATGATGCACATGCTTTCAGATGTCCCTTTTAAACAATTCTCTGGTTACTTTTTATAACTCTTAAGTACCCAACTGTCCTGTAAAAACAGAGCATTCTATTTTCTTTAAAAGCTTCATGTTGAAACACTAAAGAGCAAACGAAAATAGTCCAATGGCATTGGTTTGTCTGAAAATGTGTTTTTGTTTTACAGATTGGGGTTACAGCAAAGGTTTTGTGAATGAAGAGATGATTCGAGAGCACTTGCCGCCTCCTGGAAAAGACGTGCTTATCTTTATGTGTGGCCCACCACCCATGATTGAATATGCTTGTTTACCAAACCTTGACAAGATAGGATACAACAAGGAAATGCGATTCTCTTACTAACTGTTGCTCAATAACTGACTCACTTCTCTGCACTGTATGCCCCGACCTTTTTGTACATTGTTCAACTGTAATCCTTGTTAATTTCATATATACACACATTGTAATGAAATTGTAATTATTTCATTAGAAGAAGTTTGGTTGGAGCCTCTGCTAGATACAGCCTGTAGAAGTAAACCAAAGGTTTCCTTCAGGTGTTACTTCTACATGAGGGCAGGTATTTGAAAGGTATTTTAAATGCACAATTAGCATAGGTCACACCAGGTTGTAGCACCACTGCTCTGGGGCATTTTGTAAACTTTTTCAGACCCAGATTGGTCGTCTTGTGTAAATAAAAATGTATAGTACAGTCAATACAAGACTATACGAGTTTTTGGATGTGGTCATGACGAGATTTGGGAAGTGATACAGTTGTACTGCTACTGCCTCATGTCTGTGTAGAATTTGTAACAATGAACAACTGCATTTTGGTATGGTGTTGCCTAGTATAGTAACATACAGTTTAGTTTCTGTCAATTGATCGTGTTTCCGTTTTTTTTTCATTTTAGTCGATGCTCAGTTACATGTAACAATTATTTTTACATGTGCAACTTTCGATCATAGGACCTGGGCTGACTTTTCATTGTGCTTTGCATTAGATCATGTGTTAATTTATTTTGACGATTGAAAATCATTAGCACTTAAAAAGTTTACTTTTTGGATGTTTTAATTTATCAAGTTACCAATTATTACAGTTAGCAATTGTGATGTTTTTGGACATATTAATCACTGAATACAGTAACAATTGTACAAGCATAAGTTGTCTGTACCACCGAACTCTGACAAAGTTCAACAGTACAGTTGTTCCAGCTTGAGTGGTTGGTGCTGTAAATGAGCCAGGTTTTGCTATATTTTCCTCAGTCCGATTGGATTCAATCAAACTGTTTAATTTCATATAGAGTGCCGATTATATGATACAAGAACTACCTTGGGACACAGAAGTTTCAAATAATTGAGTTATTTTTATGGTTTGATTTTTCAACACGTCTCAAAAATCCAGTCATATACAGGTACTAAGGCATTTTGCACTTCTTGTTTTGTGTGGTTGTAATGTAGTTGGACTGGAGCTCATGGCTGTTACTTTTGGCTTAATAAACTGCTTCATTTTAATTCCATCTTATTTTTAACTGAGCACAGAAGCTTCAATTGGTTCTGACATTGCTGCAAGTAACAATGTTTGAGGTTTCATGCTTGGAAAACTCGCTCCGTTTAATATTTAAATGACTTGAACCAAAATCATGCTGATGGTTTTTACATAGGTTTTCAAAAAAATATCAATTTGTTTCGCTTTGTCACATATCGGATCGATGCAGTAAACCAGATGAAACAAAAGAATGAAATCATTTCAAATTATAACTGCAAACTTATGCTTTGTAGCTTTACCTGAATGAAACTTTCTAATATTAAGCTTTATATTGAAAACTGTGGGCCACTGGTTTGACCATTTTTATATTGTTATATTGGAAGAATGCAGGGTATGAATCCCCTCCCGGTTGTCTGTCAAATCCTTTTGTGGCTGGACGCAATCTTGGGTTTGTGCCTGAGCGCATCAGAAAATGTCTTCCATCGTCATCTTAACGTCCAAAACTTGTATGAACATTTAAACAAGAGCAACGCAGAGTGCTGAAATGTGCCCACGAATGCATTGCAAATGGTGTGCTTTTAGGGTTATTTATTTGTAACATAAAAATGGCCACTAGATGGCGCAAAAACATAAAAACCATCCAAAAACAGGAACATGCCACATTTCATAAAAATCAGTCAAGGAACTTCAGAGAAACAAAGGAAAACAGAATAAAATGAAATTGCCACTAGTGAGCACAGTGTCCTCTGGATCTGCCTGAAAGTCGTCGTCGTCTGTTGTTGTCTTCATATAAATACACTTACTAAATTTAATAAAGATCCTGCAGTGGGTTAGGAGATACAGCTATGGGCGCAAAACAAAACTACCACTAGGAGGCGCCACAGTAGTCAGTCAAATGAAAGATTGTCTTCACACTGAGAACATATATGCCAATTTTAAAAAGGTTTGGTTGATTCAGGGGTGGACGCCAAAAAAAAGATTTGAAAACAGCAAAAATGGCCACTAGATGGTGCAAAATACCTCGATTCCATCCAAAAACAGGAAGATAGCGTCATCACACTAATAGATGCCTATATTTAAACATATGATTTATCGAAAATCTGTTGAGGACCTTTCATACAGAGTTAAACTTAAAAAACTAAAATTGCCACAAGGGGGCACAGCAGTAGTCAGACCTGTGCGAAAGTCGTCGTCACCCGTAGTCAACATCATATAAATGCACTTGCTAAATTAAGTGAAGATCCTGCAAACAGTTTAGGAGACACAGCCATGAGCGCAAACTAAAACTGCCACTAAGCGGCGCCCCAGTAGTCGAAGTAGTCATAAAATCATCGTCAGCCGTCCACTTCACAGTTAAAACATACATGCCAATTTGGTTGATAGATTAGTGGACCCCAAAAAACTCGAAAACAGTAAAAACGGCTACTAGATGGCGCAAACTACGTCGAATCCATCCGAAAACGGGAGGATAGCGTCATCAGTCACTAATAGGTGCCTACCCCAAATTTCATGAAAATCCGTTAAGAACTTTTGAAGATACCAAAAGGCAAGCGTAAAAAAATAAAATTGCCACTATGGGGCACACCGGTAGTCGGATCCGTCCAAAAGTTCGCTCATGCCGTCCCATTCATGAATGGAACATACTGAGTGCCAAATTTCATGAACGTATGTCAAAGGGTTTTGGAGATAGAGCAGCGGACGCCGGATGGACGGAGATGACGGCATAATGCGTCCACATATAAATATATGTGGGCGCATAAAAATCTAAAGTCAAATCTTACGCTAACGGGATTTGCACACAAGTGGACGAGAAAGCGTGCGCTGGTTTCCTCAGCCTATATGTATGTCTACCCATGCAGGGACTGAAGTGCTCAGCGCATCAAAGGCTTGATGGGCAATCACGGATTGTAGCGATCGAGCTTGTTGCTATTCATGGGCTTGGCTGAATGTGTTGGATGAGATAACTGCGGTCCTAAACTAACACGGCTGTTTAGCGTTTTAAAGTCGAAAAACGAACAATAATTGTAAAGTACACGACCACCATGACTGCCTTTACTTTTTTAAAATCGAAAAACGGTGAATAGCAGTCGTCTGAATTTTTAAAATCGATGCCTTATAAGCGATATTGGCGAAGTTTTTCTTCATTATCGCGGTTAAGCCAGGGACATAATTTGTGAACCGATTAGGCGGGTTTGTCACTGTCCGACTTAGGCTTGCTGTGGCGTTCGGGGTAAAAAAAAAACCAAATGTTAACGGAGGGATATGTCTCATTTTATGCTAAGGGGCAGCTCCCATATTGAGCAACGTATAATTTCATTTTAGGGGCAGTTCGCATATTGCGCAACCCACAATTCTATTATAAAGGACAGTTCGCATATTGCACAACCCACAACTTAACGCTTTTTAAACTCATGACATTACCGGTCATCGCAATTTACCCTACCCCTTTCATGGGCAGTTCAGCCCCTATATTTACAGCATCACCCCCCCCCCCCCCCCCCCCCCCCCCCCCCCCCCCCCCCCCCCCCCCCNACCCCCACAAATCACTTTGAATGTTAAAATGTCCAGTCCCAAGGTACGTACTTTTCGTGATCATATTGGCGCTCTTTAGAGATAACACGAACGTGCCTTCCGATTGATTCCTACTCGGGTGACGGTGGAGAAATTCACTACAACTACACATAGTAAACTTAGTTTATTCACTTACGCTACACCAAAATTGTCAGGCAAGAAATTACAATGCTCAAATCGACAGAAAGTCACTAAGCGAAAAGCACGACGCAAAGACACACATGAACATACATATCTAACCATCTCCTACTAGGATGCTTCAGAAACATCTTTCAATTGAACGTAAACTAAAGCTGTTCACCAAATGATTTACAATGCATGCGCGCACCCAGCCTAGTAAAAACGGAGGGCTTGAATTTTTGAGAATGTGGACCTTTTACTAAGATTCACGGGGTATGTTCAGAGCATTCGCCGAATTTTGGTAGTTCCTGCCTTGAACTGGACTTTTGTCGCGTATTCTACTTTTTGCGAAGGTTTTACTTCTCAGAGGCGGACCTTTTCGCCCACCTCACTAAATGGGGAGCTCGAACAAGCCCCACTGGGTGCGCGCATGAAATACATAGAGGTCACTAAACAACGCTAACGTAGAACACAATCATATTTAAGATGCTAAAATGTCGCGGGGCGTACGTCAAGACTCCTAGTCAATTTGATTTAGCTTTACTTTCAAACTCAAAATCTGTCGGTTTTGACGCCTAAACACCAGTCTCTTGGGGCCCGTTTCATCAAATCCGGATGCAAACTCGGTCGTAAGAGCATTATCTCGAACGTGATGCCCCATTTTACCTGTTTATGAAAGCGACAAAGTGACGTGCACATGAGATGACGTTCAAGTTTTTCACATTAGGAATTAATGGGACATTGCCGTTTTACGACCGAAGAACGTATTTCTAGGATTATTGTTATAGATATTATATCAGATTATTGTTGGATGGGATAGACTTCTCGAATTTATTAGCTTTGATCAGAGCTGTAAAACAATGAAATTCGTTTTTGCGACTTTTAATTCAATTCTCACCCAGTCTGCCCCGTGGGTGAAATCAAAGCCGGTGACTTCAGTAGTTAAATTCCCTTAAATCTCGATTCTCGCAGGGGCTGATTTGAGAAAATTAATTTTCTCGCTGATAATGTCAATTTAGCAACTGCCTTTACGCGCCACGCATAAAATGGGAGCAAATTTAAACTGGAGTTGGACCATCTTACACGTACTAACAGCTAAAACAACTTGACTTTCCGTTCACAAACCGCGTTACGAATTACAACAGCTGTATTGTACCAGGTGTCGGTATCCCGAAAAACCAAGCTGATTTGGGACCCCATAACAATACATAGCGTACAAAAATGCAATCCCAGTATTAACTTAGGTCTCAACATGAAATAAATAAACAAGCTCATGCAATTATATAATCAAACTTGACTGAACACGACTGCAGCTGATATCAACCATTAACAGTAAATTAGCAGTGCGCCTCCATATGACCTAAACGACCCGGATGTTGTCGACGTCATGGTGAAGTTGACCAGCCCTTTCAAAGTGACACGTTGACACTCAAGGTTACCTGTCGTGTCCTGGACAACCTCTTCAGGCATGAGTGGAATTTGCTATCGCATGGAAACACCTGTGACTTAGTTCGTAAGGTCAATCATTTAGTCATAAAGTCTTGTAACATGCCACTTAAGGGGGCATTTCTCCGTTGTTAAACTACATTAATTTTTGCTTTGGGGGCAGACACTCACTTATCCGTTCTTTAGTAGCCGAACAAGCCGGCAACTCAAGTCACAGGCAATGCCTACATGCACCATTTTCGCAATTGCTGTCCAACCTCAATAAACTGAAGCGTTTCGTCGAGTCGCTGATGGTTTCGATGTTCAGTTGGTAGCGAAATTAAAAACACCACGGCAAGGAATATGAGACCATTTTAGCTAACAAACTTTAAGCAGCGACGAGGACGAAAAATGTCCTTTTACCGATGTATTTTCAGGGGTAACATACAATCATACGCACTAGCATCGCATCTTATGCACGAACTTATGAATAATGCATACGAATCCAAAAATCACGCATACGAACAAAAATCATGAGCACGAACCGCAAAAATCACACATACGAACACAAAATCATGCACATGAGCATCAAATCACACGTACAATTTACCGTTTGGCGTGACTGGAACGCTCGTGTGTATAATTTGTGTCCGGTAGATGAGATTTTTGTGGTACGTGCGCATAAGTTTGGTTCGTGTGCGTGATTTTCTGGTTCGTATGAATGATCCATGGGCTCGTGCGCATGACTCATAAGTTCGTAGTTGGTTCGTGCTTAACATGCGATGTTCGTGCGCATGATTCTATGGTACCCCCGATTTTACAACTGCTAAAAGGAAATTTTCCGTCTTCTGAATTACAAATTGGCAATGTCACACCAAGAAAACATAACTACCACAAGTTGGAAGCAACCGAGGCAAATAAAGAACATGAGCTTCAATCAAAAGTTACATAAACAGTGGGTTGGGCTACACGCTAAACGCATGAACTCAAACCTCAATTCTACATGTACACCATTTAAAAGTTTGAAAACATTAAAGCAGCGTTGAAGAACGAACATCACCGCAATCGAGGCAACTTTCGTGAGCCAATCATCCAGTGAATCTATCTTACCTAGTTCCGTCGTCACTAAAGAGACACGAGTGAAATACGATTCACATAAACAAAATTTCCTGGTTTAGATGATTAGTCTCGAGGCCCAACGATACGTCTGCCATGTGGTTTTTAAGACCATACCTTTAAATGTTCCGAGTACAGGCTTACTGTACGAAATAACCTTCGAAGTACAGAGTTTAATACGGACTTTTATCTATCAGACATTATAATTGTTGCAGCAGGCTACACCGTAGGTACATTGGTAAGCAAAACGTGTCGACTTATCGGACCTTCCGGCTACTGGAAGTCACGATAACCACATCCATCTGAGCGACGAGCATTGAGCCACTCCTGATTTGGGATGCCCTGAAAATCCTTACCTACTACGAAAACCAGAGAGGTTAAAAACGTTCAGTAACATTTTAAGTAAAATTGAAGTCAAACGAGCAGAAACCCTAAACCTATAAAGTACGTTTCTTTTTGATCATCGTTCATTTATCTCATTTAAAATCATCGCACCGATGGTACAAGCGCATATATTTCCAAAGAAGATTACCTAATCCTTCTCCTGCACCCACATGTTTCAAGGCCAACTTCAACACAGCAAGCATTATTAACGACGCTCACGACATGGACGTCTTTCCTTCACGGCGACTCATTTACTGATGAGAACAACTGTCTATCAGTCGCATCCATTCCCAAAATACTGCACAATATATGCTATATGCAGACTGGTGTACCTGTATTAGTCGGTGCTTAGCAAAGGTCATAAGAGGTAGACACAAACCGCAGACTTCAAATGTTGCTAGACACAGACAAATAATATACGTCACATTCGCACTTCTACAAGACATTCCCATCAAATGTTTCACCAGGTAACAGGACAAAGAAATTCCTTCTTAAGAATACATGTACACACCAATTCAGTGTTCATTTAAGATGGCACGTTGGCTTGATAAACCATCCAGCTTTCGTCATTTTCAGACACAAATAAGCTCTAGTTGCCAAGTAACATAATGCTCTATTCCTTCGATGACGAGTTGATCCACCAAGACAGTTACAGTTTGATATTCTAATTCCAGACGTTCCTACACATAGCATCTCTTATTGTAGTGGTGTCACGCTCATTCATTGTTTCGACGACGAGCGAAGAGCTTGAACACTACTACAGCTTCCTGACTTCCCTAACCAAAAATCCTTTATTGTGACAGTAACATGGCTCCTTCACTGTTGCAATGACGAGTGAAGAGTTGCTTCACCGCCACAGCCACAACCTCATATTCCAGTCTGATGTGTTTCTTACATATACCATCCTCAAATGTTACAGTAAGCCAAAGGTCCACCCTTTTGATGGCGAACACAGTTCGTCCACTGCTATAGTCTCACACCACAGGAGCTTGACGCGCGTTTCTTGGGCCACCATATACAATCTTTTGATGCAGAAGTACCCCACTAGTCCACCTTTTTGATGACAAGAGTAGAGTCACCGCTATACCAAGTCCCTAAAACCCACAGTTCGTCCTCTGCTGCAGCTCAACTCCCGTACTCAGGGGTCTGGTGCATTGCATACATCAAACATCCTCTACTGCAGCACTAAGCAACAGACTGGTCCATTCTTTCAATGACGACTAAAGAATTGACCCGTCGCTGCAGGTGGTCTCACACCAAAGGGATTCGAACATTTCTCATGCAAAATGTTTGGTTCCATCAATAAGCGAGGCCTCACCTTTAGATGACAAGTTACAAGATGATCCTCCATTACAGATATAGTTCCGTACCTTAGGGTCTCACGGATTTCCTGCCTACATGACGTAGCAGTAATGCGTTGGTCCACACTTTCGATGAGGAGTTAAGAGTTGATCAACTGCTACAGTCTCAGTCTAATGCCAGATGGTCTGACACATATCTTACATTCTTCCATATAGCAATAACGCAATGATTCACTCTTTCGACTTGCAAGTAGATTCTGATCTACCACTTCAGTTCCCCAGGCCGCGTCCGATCTTCTGATGGCTAATCATCTTAAGCCCAAGTGCCAAGTTTCGAGCAACTTGTACAATCAACGGTCCGTTTTCCTGATGGCGATAAAATAGCCGCCCAGATTCATTTATGTAGCACTGTCAACGATAACTGACATTTCGTGAACAGCCTTTCCAGTGAGTTTCTTTATTCTATTTCCAGTCGCCACAAACCATAGCGAAAGTTACTCAAAGTTGTCCTGTCCAGGTTCTACGCTGTTTAATTCAGAGTGCGTACGACCTTACACCATTATTCATTTCATTAACATCACACAGATCCAGTCACGTCATGGAGTTTTCATGTTTACGAAAAACTTCATTCAGCTGAGACTGTCTAGCAAATTTTAAACAACCTGTCCCCTCAATGACATAGGTAAACTTGCGGTTTCCACTGGGTTGCAAAAAGGGTTACTCATCGGTCAACTCCTTAGTTCGAATCGACTGCAGTAGTAATTGTTTATACAAACTCCATAATACAACAGTCTTACTAGGGCAAACGCTTTATTTCTTCAGACCTCTCGCTCTACCATCTATCACGGAAGCGAGGTGGAGGTGATTTCTTTGGGATATGTCTACGTCCTCCGCGCTGTTTACGGTGACCCTCACGCTTCCCGCCATCCGCCTGGGGTGGCACATTCCCACCAACGGCCTGTATAATCTGTGGACTGAGGGCGGCCAGAGCCTGTAGCATTTCTGGGCTGAGGCTGCGCTGCAACATCTCTAGGGCTCTAGGGTCACCAGTATTGAGTGACTGAAGGACAGCTGGGTCAAGGGTCGACATGATCTGTATAGCCCTAGGTAAGGCAACATTGTCAACCAATGCGATGCTCTGATCGAACAAAGGTGGAATGGCCTGAAAATGACATCCACAAGAGGTTCAAATATTTAACATGAAAATACCAAATATTTTTTCTTAATAGGTAAAAGTTCCAGGATGCAGTAGCACAAGAAAACTTTCTTTTGACAAAACTGATGAAATTCTATCTAGATATACGACTTTAAAGAGCTTCTCAATTATTGTGCATATAGAAAAACCTTGCTGGTTTCCTGAGCATAACCGAATCTTCTTGGGATATGTTGTGGTTACTTGAGGCACCCTGTACTGGAGGCGACGCAGGTGTTATGGAAGAAAGCAACGCTGCACCGCTTGTGCCTAAGATAGATGGATGCATGCCGAAGTACATTTCCAACCATGAACACGGAAACGGGTATTAGGTCATTCTTCACTGAGCAAACAATTTCCTTAAGACGAATTGAAGCGAATCTGTACGACATAACACAGCTGCACGAAGACCTTGTCGAAGGAATCAACACTCCAAACTGATAGTACTTCTTTCCCGAATCGAAAAGCAATTCGATTTACCTAATATCGCCACTTCAATACAACCCTTTCCTTCGCTGCCTTGACGATAAATAAAAAGTGTCAAATAATACTTCGTCACTGGTCACTTCGCGTCAAACATCTAGTTTGGAATTGAACTGAACTGTGCAAAAGAAGCGCTTTCTTCGAAGGTCGTAGAAAATCTCCAAAAAGGTGTTAGAGGAAGACATTCCTTAAACATTCAAAATGACATTTGAATGTACTCATCATTGATATCGCAATCCAGTACAGGGACAGTGAAAATGCATTCACCAGCAATAATGCTGCTCCTTAGAATTGTGAGAGCACACACGTGTCTCATGCTTGACCCAAATTCAAATTCTGTCCTCCGAGATGGGCCGAGATGATAGGGGCCAGTAGCAATTTACTTCATTCATGGACATTTTAGGCGGTGGACAGCGTTTTGTCGGGCTTCTAGAAAACAGTGTTGTGAGAACTTAAGGGGGAGGGGGCAGTTTCATTTTGGTGTTTTTAACTCATTTACTAATAGTGTTTCCAAAATCTAAAATGTTCGGACATATATGAGAAATTTGAGATTGAAGCAACTTACACTTAGGGAAGAGCTTAGTGAAGTTATACATGTAAAAACATTACTTTTCCTACCTTTTATGTAAAACAAGTAATCACATCTCACTAATATCATTGTCTTTAAAAATAATACACTCACATTATGTTTCACTTTAGTAGAAGAGTTGCCAACAGTGAAATTTTAAAATGACTGTATAGTAACACCTGGTGGCAGAAATATGAACAAAGTCTGGATGTGCTTCGGTGAGTGCACCATTGGCATTATTATGATTGACTATATATCATCTTGTGATTTCCACCATCACAATCCAAAGTTGCTGATGTTGTTTTTGCTTGTGTCTTGAAACGTTGCTCTGTCATGCCCTTTCAATTTGTATTGTGTCCATAGCCAGTAGTCTTCTATACTACATCATGATGTGTTATAAGTCAGTTGGGCAAAGGCTAAGCTGCTGTTTTCTTGCAGAAATACTCGTGACACCTGCAGTTCTTTTCCATCTATATTGACCCATGGAGTCACACAGTCCATCAGTTTTTGCCAGGATGCTTCAGTAAGCTGCTTCAGCTTCAGTAAAATTTTATAAACCTTAAATCATATAGGCATCTCACTTCATGGGAGTTGCCATATCAAAGTTACATGTATTCAGCACAACAATACAACCTGGCTCTCTGACTGGTCAATTTAATACAAAAGTGCCACCAAGTGGCAGAGAATTCCATAATATTTCTTGAAGCAAAACACCTTTTTTAAAAAAATGTGCAAGTGTAGACATGGGAAGTTTATGGAATTTGAAATATAGGTGTATTAAAGCTAATGACATAGAAAAAATTGGGTTGCCCCCAAAGTATTCACAACAATGAATGCTATGAGCTACGGCCAACCACCTTCAGTGGTGTGCTTGTGTGAATCGGTTTAAAATCCAATTCCACAACAGTAGTAGTTTGACAGTATGCTGGTCGCAAAGAATTCATACGCAAAAATACTGGAGATATCCCACTGAACTAAATCCACATAAGAATGCAGAGTGCTGTCCACCAAATACCCTATCGCCACCTTGTCAAGTGCATTCCACGGTACTGTCGCAAACATCACACACCACTGCTTGAAGGAATATTTTCTCAACTAGTCTCACCAGCACAGCATGAAATGCGTGACCCTGTCTCTCTTGTATGCTCATATTGAAGAAAGTGTAGTGACATGCAAGCAAGTTTGAGATGCATGACGGGCACCTTTCTTCATTGGATACAGTCCTGTTATGTGGAAGTATGAACTTGGGAAATCTGTCTTGTACATTATAGTAAAGCTTCAAGGAGTTGTGTTGAAGGAAGTATCATCACTTATGTACTAATCGTTTCTTGCTGTCACAAAACTGACGCATGAAGTATTCTGAGAGAAACCCGTCAACACAGACGCATCTTTCATCACAGACGATACCACTGATGTAAGGAAGTATGAAGGAGTGAGTCAGTCATCACTGGCCATGCCATTGTTAAACGCAGTACTTTGATGATCTTTTTCACCACCGCAGCATACAGCTTTCCTGAAGGTAACTTTTCATCACCAACGATACCTCTTAGATATAACGCCAATTACAATTATATATTTTTTGAAGAATAGTCATCATCGACAGTTGAATGAAGTCATTTTCATCACTTTCCACACTACATCGGCATCAGATGGAAGAAACACATATAGGCCTTCCCCATGAATACAAATCATGAAGGCATGCAACATCTGTCTACTAAGTTGTTTCTTACTGATGACAAGTCAATGAGATCTACAGTATTCCTGAGAGTGATGCCTGAGGAGAAGATGAGGTGATATGATCCATTGCTTGCTTAATGCAAGTTTCCTAAACACTTATATTACCTAACATACATGGAAACTTCTCAACATTTAACAAGTCAGCACGTGACAACTTACCTGGGGCATGACACCAATGGAAGTGCTGCTTAAAAGAGGATTTACCACAGCAGGAGCTGCTCCCTGTAAAACATAAGAAGACATTTTCTGAAGGTCATAAAAGGTTTACGACCCTCAAGCTCAATGAACCCTATCCAAGTGTAATTTGCAGCCATTGCAGCAATGATGCCCCACTTTTGTCTTTACTTGTACTGTAATTGCAATTATTATTGAGGCAAATACTGAACTAGATAAACATTTTAATGTTTTTAACAAACAATGAAAACACTTACCATGCTTCCTATTGAGGCCACCAGTCGTACAAAGTCTTCTGGGTCACCTTCATATCCCATCCTTCTCAAGTTTTCAATGGCTTCTGGAGCCAGAAGTGATGAACCCTGTGCTTCAGCTGACAAGGCACCTTGCTGTTGCAAAGTGTTGGGCACAGGTGATCTTTCTTTGTGTTGTTTTGGTCCACCTTTTGCTTCGACATAAGGATTTCTTCTTGGACCAAACTTTGACTCTTTTTGAGATGAATTTCTACCCTCTTGACTTCTTGGACCAAACGTCGACTCTTTCTGATGTGAATTTCTACCCTCTGGACAAGAACTTCTTTTGCTTAAAGGCAAACCTTTCCCTGGGTCATTAGTTGTCAATTCCTTTCTACTTCTCTCCTTTGACACTGCTTCTGCTTGCCCAAAACCATCATCTGACGTTTGGTTTCTAGAACCTGGCCCTCTTCTCTCAGAAATAGCTTCAGGCTGTGAATGCCTGGGCCGGGGACTGCGACTTCTGGCAAATTGTGGTGGAGCTTCTTTTCCAGTGGAATGTCTCCCAACAAAAGTATGCCCTCTGAGTTCTCTAGGATAATTCTTCGGTGGCTCACCAGGTGGTGTTCTGGGACCTTTCGGTGGTGATCTGGGTCCTCTCGGTGGTGCCTCGTGAAGCCTTGGTGAAACCTCATGTCTTTGGGGTGCAATGTCATGGCCAAGTGGATGTTGGTCTCTAGGTGGAATTTGATGTCTAGATGGGCTTGGTTGTCTGGAGATCTGTCTAGGAGGCCTATCAGCCTGCAACTCCTCTTTGGAATAGAATTGTTTGCTGCCTCTTCTCGAGTCATCATATACCCTGGAAGGAAGTTCATGGCTTTCTGGAGGATGATCAAAACCCCTCAGAGGAGGCTCACGGGTCTCTGAAAGATGCTCACGATTCTCTGAAGAATGCTCATAATCTCTGGGAAGTGGTTCATAACCTCTTTGAGATTGTTCGTAACCTCTGCGGTGCTGCTCCCATCTTTGATTGGGGTCATAACCTATGGGGGTAGGCTCTTGAACTGGAGAGCGCTCATAGCTCCTAAAGGGAGGTCTTTGGTCCCTTGGCAGATGCTCATAGCCCATCAGGATCTCATTACCTCTAGGAGATTTGCAGTCAGGTGAAGAGGGCCCATGGCGTCTTGGGGAGTGTTCATAGCCTTTTGGTAGGGCTATACGACCTCTTGAAGGATGGTCATATTCTACATGAGGGGGCTCATGACCCCTTGTAAGATGCTCATGACCCTTGGGAGGAATGTCTACTCCCTGAGAAATTTCAGAGCCTCTTAAAAAGGGATCCTGGGTTCCAGGAACAAAGTTCCTTAGTGGGGGCTCCTGGCCTCTAGAAGACTGTTCGTACTCCTTGTAAGGTGGCCTATGTCTGTCATCTGACAAATGACCTGCTCTTTCTCGAGAAGAATCGTGTGATCTTGTAAAAGGATTATTGCTGTTCCCTGGAGGCATATCTCGACCTCTAGGATGCTCACTCCCTCTGAAATATTCAGCCTGATTTCTGGAAGGGTTTAAAGCAAGAGCTCTAGGATGATCAGGGTCTATAGGCTGGTATTGTGCATCTCTGGAATAACCTTCTTTTCCTCTCAAAGAACGTTCAAGGTTCCCAGATGAAAGTTCACGAGGAGAAGGTACGTTCCTCTCATGTTCATAGTTTACAGCAATGTTCGCATGGCCTCTCATCTCAGGGTGTTTTGGTGGTCTGTTGCTTCTCTCCCAGTCAGATTTCGGTAGCGACTGACGGCGCCCACCTCTGGGGGATTGAGCATCTTTTAGCGAATGTGAAGAACTTTCAAAATTGCGAGGTTCACCCCATTCATCTTTGACAAGTTCACGAGAATAGCTTTCTTCCTTTGAAGCAGTCTTCCTGTCTGGCAGTCCATCAACATTTCTATTCCTTGATGCTGGGTGGTCATCATGTTTATACTTCTCTTTCACATAAACTGCATAACCTGAGCGATTTTCTGGAGATCTCCGTCCCTGAAAGTCCTTCTCCCTGTTGGACATACGTTCCTGTGATAAATACGCTTCTTTACGTTGCTGTGCCAAATCTTGTCGACCTTGAGAAAGTTGGCGCCTAGCATCCTGCCTGTCTTCATCTCTGTATGTGCCTGTGTTTCCTCTTTCTTCAAAGTGAGGTGGACTTCCATCGAAAGAACTTTTCCTAGACCTGTGTTCATCTTGTCTAATGGTGGAGTCCCGTCCCTTGCGCATAGGTTCTTCGCCACGAGATTTGTTACTAGGACGATCATTAGAACGGTGCCAATCTTGGTTACCAAGTTGATGCAAACTGCCTTTGTCCATCATTTCTGACATCTTTCCGACCTGGCGCTGAAGTTGCCTGGCTCTAAGTGACCACTCCTCATCCACATCTTCATGCTCTGTTCTAGATGTAGACACACCTTCATGCGGAACTGGATAATCACGCCGAGGTCTCTTATCAGATTGCCTGTGTGAACCAGGTAGACGTTTCGCACTACCATCTTTTTGTTCATATTCTTCCTGTGATGCTTCTTGGGCAGAATACATTCTTTTGGGTGTCTCTTTTGGCAACATCCGGTTCTCCATAGGATTTCGCGCCCTCTCTATTCTCTGCCCTATACGCTCTGTATTGTTATTACGCGGCTTTTCTTTTTCCTGCTTCTTCCTCTGATCTTTGCTGTGCTCTTTCATTGATCTTGCCTTCTGGTGTCCAGAAGACTTGTTCACTGCTGCAGTGAACATCCTCGACTCCTCAGCCCTTACCTGTGTGGCAGAGTAGTAGGTAAAACATGAGCACAGAGAGGTATTTCTCACACACATCACACTCCTCATAATATTAAAATGTGATTTTAAGATATAAAGCAGATAGGTTTTCATGGGATGCAAGACATCAGGTGAAACTAATAGAGGGCACATGCTGAACTGATTCAGAAAACAAGCAAATGAGAGCACTATGACGATGGCCACTTTGTACAAGATATAAGGACGATCACAAAACCCGGTGACCCCAAAGATGACACAAAATGTCAACCATGATACAGAGCACAACTTCAAGGCCAACAATGACAATATGACCACCAACTTTGACGAAGACAACGATGCTGAAATTTGACACTGGTGACGACGCTGACATACTGGCAATGACCCCTAAGCCACCACGTCAGCAACAACAGAACTACAGTGAAAACAGAAGATGCCAACAATGGCAATGCCACTGACGACAATCACATCACACAGTATCCACGACACTGGCAAGAAAGCAAGGAGTGATTTGTCAATAAAACAACATACCGGGTTTTAAAAAAAATCAACAAAGTACGCCACATCTACGGCACAAGAAATCAGACATTAAAGCAGCATCCATCCCAAAATCTTAAGTCTTACTAGAGCAAAGGAAGTTGCAACAACAAATGGATGAAACAGATCTTGTAATGTTTGAAGAGATCTATCTACAAATTGAAGAATTGACAAAACAAAAATCGAGTATTAGCACCACCATATGTCCAAAAAAAGGTCTTAAACTTTCCAATTAGATGTTGTGTACAAATATCATATCAGATAATGTATGCAACCTGTATAATGCGTACAAACAAAACCAATGATAAAACGTTCGCAACGTAAAACATACAAGGCAAAATTTCATTTCACCAAGTAACATGACAATTCAACGCTATGATTTGCTACAGATGCTTCACCAGTTGATCAGAAACAAACGTTGACATACTATTTCAACATCTGATGATGAAGACGAAGAAGATGAGTCATCATTCAGTGGAGCGTCTAACTGCATGAGCTGGCGGGCACGCTGAAACAAGACAATAATACACTTAGAAACATCTTCTCACATGACCCAGCCAACATGCTGCAACAATGCAATAATACACTTAGAAACATCTTGTCACATGACCCAGCCAACACGCTGAAACAAGACAATAATACACTTAGAAACATCTTGTCACATGACCCAGCCAACACGCTGCAACAATGCAATAATACACATAAAAACGTCTACTTAGAAGCTACAGCACTCAACAGAGACCACAACCACTGGCTACAGTGCTCAAATCTGCACAACACAAAAATTGCCCTCAACAATCAGGTATGGCATCAGCTGGATTCCTTAGTTGCCATTAATTAAAAAGGCGTTGGAATGCATTCCACTGTTTAAAAAGAATACCTGATCAAAAGCATTCCAACATTTGGTCGGATGGCAGAGGGTTCAAACCAAACTAGAATACTTCTTAACAAAACAGTTCAAGATTGAACATACCTTGATGTGGGCTTTCCCAAACACGTGGCTTACGTAAGCCTTTGGTAGTTTCAACTTTGCGTCACATATCTAAAACAAAATTGTTAAGCAGACACAAATACGACAAACCTGTTTGATATAGACCACTTACATTATAAAATTGGTGTCTACTTGTTCACTCTTACATATCATTTCTAGGCTTGGAACGAACTTAAAAGTGTTCTTGCCTGAAACCAGTCTCAACATGTTGGCTTGCAGCTGTGGGTGATTTTAAGTGCAAACTAGAATTTCGAGCAATAGCCAACTTCCAGGTCCTTCCAAGCCCAAAACTCTCCTCCAATTTGAACATGGAACAAGTTGAGACCAGCTTCATATCAGCAAGTCCTCTACAACATCAGGAGTTTGTTTGTTTGATGAGCACGATATTACATTTATAGATCTAGCAAGTTGTACGGCACAGTATTGACATACAATCACATTAGTAACGTCACAAGTGGTAAGCACCTAAATAATGCAACTCATGAAATTTGTATAAGAGCATTCGATTATAATTAATTAAACAACATTAGACATCT
Source organism: Phoronis australis (assembly GCA_002633005.1). NCBI lineage: Eukaryota > Metazoa > Phoronida > Phoronidae > Phoronis > Phoronis australis. The sequence continues at coordinate 460,053 of NMRA01000060.1, read as the reverse complement.
GAAATAAACACGTGGAAGTCCTGGAATTCAGAATGTTACACAAAACTGTTGCTAATTAAATCATAAATCATTCTCTGTTGCACTGCTTAAATTCAATCTCTTCAGAAGATTAGACAATGTTAAATTGGATTCTGATCAACATCATTATCAATGACTTACCTCACAATAGAGGAACTGTTTGGGCTGCAAAATAACATTAAACTCATAAGCAAACTTGTTTCTGTCCCACAATGGCATTTGTTTTTAACATTAAAATAACTATATCAACCGTTTGGCTGACTCAAAAATGAAAAGTTGAACTGATTGACACTCACTGGGGTTAAGAAGCCTTATGCTCAAGTAAACATAATCTTTTTGACAAAGTAATTCAGCATTAAGGTCAAAATATCAAGAAATCCCTACATGGCCATTCTGTGTTTTTAACGTCTAAGGGAAAAGGTGTTAAGACGAGCATGTTTGTTTTTGAAAAAATGGGGTGGGTGTTTACACAAACTGATGATTTTGGGTTAATTACAAGGAAGTTGCCTTCATCTGAGCCACTTCTAATGACAGACCTGAATAAGAAGCGCAACATAATGCAGACAATATGCAGCTCGTCAGTTAAAGAAATGGAACTGAAGTCAGTATTTATGAAGATATGATGCCTTGAGGAACCAAAATCCTGGGGTGCATAATTGAGAATCTGTAACCGTGCATACATTAGGCATTTCAAAGCGAAAATTTGGAAAATTGCCAAGCAGGCGTCTAGATGAACCTAGGGGTTATCTTAGTCTATGACTAAGACATATTTTGCAGCTCATCCTAGGGGTTATCTTAGTCTATGACTAAGACATATTTTGCAGCTCAACTACTTTTGCTCTGTAGCTCTACACACTGGCCATTCCTTCGCTGCAGCATCGAGTTCAGGTGACTTCACATCAAAGATTTAGCATAAGTCACATTCACTTTACAAAGCATTAACTGATGTCAAAGATTAGGCCTGTATTCAGCTGCAAAATGTGTAGCATGAAAATCTTATTCCTGAAATCTAGTCTCAAGAATTTATTTCTAAAATTTGGGCTATAGTGCTTAAAGTGAAGATCAAAATAATACAGTAATTATTAGTGTGCGAAACATGCGCTTCATCTGTTTCTTTGGTAGCAACAAAAATCTGATAATTTGGAATAAATTTACTCAAAATTGCACAATCAAATTCTTACATCTGCCTCTTACTGCTATTAATTCAAACTTTGCTCACTAGACATCAGCGACAGTATAAGGCCGTGTTCTCGAGAACAGGCACTAGAGACAAGGAATCTTCATGGTACAGAGACAGTGAATCCCATCACATAATTCATGAATTCGATCCAGCAATTCAACATTTGAACCTCACCAAACAATCATTTTGAACACCGGCTGCCATTTTTTACGTTAGCAGTCTCTTGAGCAAACTCGTGAAACACTCTTCTTTGCGAGGATTTTGCAACAGTGAAACATTACCCTGCTCTACTACACTGCTGAAAGTGAGTACATTATAAACTGCACTTAACCAAGTCTCATACTCACATTGCGGTTATATTCAGAATGATACGGCACCAGGTGAGAAAAAACAGCCTAAAAACAACATAAGAAAAAAAAATTAGGTCAAAGAAGTTCACGTTGCAGCACAAATAAACCAGAAGCAGATTGAGTAGACATTCAAAAATAGGTCACGAAATGTATAAGGCTTGTGATAACTGCTAGCCAATTCACCAGAGCCCAATTCTAGTTGGATATGGCTACAGAAAAAAAAATCTGTCATCTTTGCAAATATTTCTCAAGTGTGCCAACCGAAGGTTTCTTCCAAGCCTACGTATTTTTTCAACCATTACGTGGTACATATAGTGCACTTTGCATACAGCTGCATTTCTTTCAGTGATTGATCGATTGAGGTATTTCTGGTCTATGAAAAACAGGTTTAGGCACTGGACGGTTTCCCTTTTAATTCTGGCATTGTGGACAGCATAGAGAGCACAGAAAAAAGACAGCTGTTGTAGAAGACAGTCTATCTGGTTCATGGAATGCAAGTAGTACAAACACACTGTAAAACGGTGCGTGGTGTCTTACATCCACCCGGGTCCATAATTACATATAGTGTGTCCTGCGTGTAGTTACCTACTTGGTAAAAAGGGTGGGTGAACTTTCTTATTTACTGACAGTGTATACCTCACCTGTCCATGGGCAGAGTCATTCATGTGTATGAAGTATTCCTTCAATCCTGTACCACAAGATACCTTGCACACCTATAGCAGATAACAAAACAAAGGTTAAGTCGCGCGAGTCTAAGATGACATAAATCAGTAACATTTTGCCAAACACAAAATTATAATTATCAACAACAGAAACATCTCTCCTTCCCATCATCCCTATCTTCCTCCCTCTCTCTGTACTTCCTAGCAAACCAATGATAAATACACCACCTTGTTACAGTTCAAGCAAGAATCCGTATTTATTGCATCCAACAACAGGTGGAGTAACACACTGTGTAACAGTAGACATTTTTGAGGCACTAGAACAACGAATGAACTAATTTTGATGTAAAATAATGTGGCTGCAGTCAAATAAATAAAGTGCAAACACAGCACTGTGAGGGGATACCACACTACTGTATGCTATTTCATGTAACGACCATCGCAAATACATTTTACAAAATGTGTTGACAATCCGTCATGCGACTTTCTCAGAAATCAGGCATACTGGAGGACAACAACCGTAAGGAACCTAAGTATGCTGATGGGTCCTAATCATGTGCTTGGTGCAATGGGCCCAGTCGTGTGGTTTAAGCAAGTCTGATGCACTACAAAAGATATGAGACAGCTGCCTACATGTGTCAAAAAAAAGTGTTAGAACAAAGAACTTTTGTACCTTGCACATAAGTTTTGAGTTTGGCAGGATTTCAATGTTCAATCCAGGTGTCAAATATGACTCCATGAAGAGTTCATCTTTAGATTTCTTGTTTTTATCGCTGGATTTATGAGGTGACCTGGATCGTCGGTCTTGCAATGGAGGTCTGTCCTTTTTTTCCCGGTCCATCGGTGGACGACGTGGGTCATTCCTAACCGCCACCTGGCCGTGACTGAAGGAGCTTTGTGCAGCACTTGGCAGTTGATTTTGTGAGGAGTAATATTGCTGGGGCTGATTCTGAAACGGCGACGACGACGGACCTTGTCCTTGACCTGGATGTCCTTGTCCTTGACCCTGGAAACTGCCATACTGATTGTAGTAGTTACTAGCGGTGTTGAAGCTGGAATAGCTGCTAACAGGTGGTGCATGCGACTGATTGGCTGGAAAGGAGTTGACTGGAGCAGACATGGATGGCATGCCACTATTGTAGTTCTGATAAAAGCCACCAGATGGAGCTGGATACTGTTGATAACCACCTCGGTTGTACATCTTGCCAGATAGTATCTGTGAAGAAAGTGTTGCCATTAGCAACAAGCCACAAGTACTTTTAAAAGCTGGATTCCTGATTTAACAGTGAAATAATTGATTTCAAGTACTGCAGCTTAGCACCGATGTGGGACAAATAAATTCTGACACAAAATTAATGTCATTAAAAATGACATTCTTCATAGAGTAAAGTATATTTACTAGAACAGATTCTAAAAAATGTTGTTTTACCTTTTTTCTATCATAAGTTGTGGAGCAATCTCATGCATTGTCTTTCACAAGGTTGTGTACTTGTCACCAAATTATCCGAATTGACTTCACTTCACTATAAGTTTTGTTTTGTATTTTAACACCAGCAAATTGAATTTCTAAGCAAATTTGTTTTTGGAAGAGCTGATCATAGCATCTCTCGGAAGATGTCACAAAAATCATATATAGCAAATAGGGGCATGTGCATAATGCTTTCAAGTTGATGCATGTTCGTGTCACGAGAGCACTACTTTCAAGTTGACAACGGACTTACGCACGATAAATGCCATTGATTAGATTGTTTTTCACTAACACGACTGTAATGAACAACGTGAGTGTCGCTTGACTGCCAGACTTTGCATGCACAGAGGTATATGTGAGCTTAGCACACAGCAGTTACTAGCTGTTTTTCACGTTAACAGACGATGTTTTGGTTAAAGGTGAGCAAAGCAAATTGCCAATTTCATCAGAAACACAATCATGAACATGGGATCAAATGATAGATTTTGACTTGTCATTTGCATTAGTTTTTGAATTTTTGAAATCCTTGGTATTTTTTCAGCAAACAAACCCTCAAAAATTTCAAGGCAATTTTTGTCATTTTAAAGACCTCTCATTGAAAAACTATGTCCCACTGTTACTCTAAAACAAGATGACTACTTTCCAAGAAGCTGAACAACACAAAATAAAAGCCACATCATAAAATGTCGTATTTAAGCAAGTGAGGGAGTAGTGCAAATTTCAAATATCACTATCCACTTAGTTTTTTTTTTTCACCTTGTGACAGTACTTTTGACCTCAAAACAAAATTTGAAGAAGGATAATTTGAAATCAGAATGATGTCTTTGAAAATGTCAGAACATTTCAAAGACTTTCTTAATTTATTTGAACAGTGATTTGAATTATGTCTCTGTAATCATAAACAACATACTACAAAAAATAAGGGTAGACATTTTTAATTCAACAAATTTCAACGAAACCCTAAAATTTTATGTAATTTCAAATCCATTTTACACTACATAAGAACATCGCTAATGGAAACTTTGTGTAGGTAAGAACATAGACACTCCCACTTTGATTTCACTGTGATGTAAAGAAAAATCTTATTTTTAAATAAATTAAACTGCATGCAGCACTACCACGGGGCGAAAAAGTGTATTTCCACAACATGGCAAAAATTTAGCCCAATCCCCATTTTGAGTTTCAATTTAATTTCAGAAATATTATGTACTATTTTAAGCAACTTGGTTTGTCCCAAGTTCTAAATGTATCTTTTGTATCTCATGGAAATTATCGACAGATTTTTTTAGCAACAGTTGAAGAATCACATTCCAGATAAGCCTGTACTCTGTGAAGGTCAACATGGATCTTTAAATTTGACTGAACCTACCTTTTTGGATGTGCTCCTGGATGGACCATGCTTAATTAACTGATTAAATTTTAATTGAAATGGATTAGGATAAGATTGGTGAAGATGACATTGAGTGTGCACTTTTTAAAAAATCAAGGTTGGGAAGTTGAGAGGTGGTAATTAAAGTGTAAAAACGAGAGCGCTCGGACGAGCGACACTTGGCGGAATTAATCGAAAAGACGACGAACATGATAACGTTCATGTGACTAGCGAAGAAATCAAATAGAGAGCATACAATCAACTACAATAAAGAACAATAGATGGCGCAACATGACGGTCCAGTCTGCAGTAGGACAGTGCTGGCTGGGTCAGTCTGGGTCAACTAGGCATAACCAAAATAAAGTGAACTGAAAGCCAGCCAGCAGTGTCCTTTCATAGTTGACAGAAGGAACAACGGCATTCGAAAATCTCGAATAATTCAAAAGTAGACGTTGTAGCGCAAAATGGAAAATATCGTCTGAAAGCCCGTCCACAACTCTACGTACTTTGATAGAGCATACAATCAACTACAATAAAGAATAATAGATGGCGCAACATTACGGACGAGGCATGCTTTACAGTAGGACAGTGCTGGATGGGTCAGTCTGGGTCAACTAGGCATAACCAAAACAAAGTGAGCTGAAAGCCAGCCAGCTGCGTGTGACAGAAGGAACAACGGTATTCGAAAATCTCGAATAATTCAAAAAGTAGACGTCGTAGCGCAAAATGAAAAATATCTCCTGAAAGCCCGTTCACAACTCTATCTAAAGTGGTAGTTTGGCAAAAATCAAAAAATTTTTTGAGAAAATTGAAAATTTGCCGTTTTTTTTTGAAATTCAAAGTCAAATAACTCGAAAACGATAAGTCTGAGAAATACGCTCTCGCAGACTTTTTGAAAGGCCATACTTCAAGGAATCCACATGCAAAAATTCACGTCATTTGCTCTTCCCATAAAAAATGCGACACCAGAGCGATTGAAACCGTGTGAACATGCCCCACAGCCGCCAACTTGAAGGTGACTTCCGGTTCAATAATTTTTTATATAAGCTTATTAAACTCAACAAACACGTGACCAGTTTGAAAGTGATTGGTTTGCAATTGCACCCTCTACAGGAGAAAACGTTTTTAGCCATATTTCGGGGTGCGCATGCGCCACGTCCAATATTTCCGCCATCTTTAACCGGAAGTCAACGATTTTCTGCACAATCGTAGCACATGTGTTCTAGTATATTCGTACCGATTTTCAGCCATGTAGGTCGAAAAATGCGGCCTCTACGAGTATTTGACTGTGAAATTGGATACAAAATGGCCGCCACGTCCTTCATTTTGTATCCAATCATGACCAAAAACAATAGCGTTCCAGTGATTCCCGATCTACATGTTGTGTGCAAATTTCGTGAAAATCGGACGAAAATTGCGACCTGTAGAGAGCGAACAAAAAAAAAAATTTGCTGTCAGACCAACATACTTGGCGGAAAAATTCCGCCAAGTAATTATATTTTTAGCAAAACATGAAAAGTGTACACTCAGGGTTGAATGCAGAATTTTTTCATGAATCATTTAATATCCATATCATGGAAATCAGTCCACAAACCGCCATCCGGCAGTAAAAACTCAAAATACAGCAAATAAAATCAAATGAACCATACATATAGGAATATGGAGTTATACACATACCGTGACTCTGGATACAATTTACTCAGCAAAACTTGAACAAATTGATGAAAATCTGTCGCAGTTTGCTTGAGTTTCTCTAGGCAATGACCATCGCCTCTGTTGGCTTGACCAGAGGCGATACAGCTCCTTTAGGAAGCTTTTCGACGAATTATGCCTCGCATCGACTCAAACATCAAAGTCACGTTGTTATAAATACCTTTTGCGCATAGAGAAACACCTCAGGAGGTTGTCGATGTGTTAAATTCCTTCCAACTCGAACAAATACTCCCGTTATCAAACTTTTTCTTCGAGCAGTCCCTATTTCAGTTCCCAAAATCGTGAACTCACCATTTTCCCTCGGCGCACGCCAAGAGAAATGACCTCATTCTTTTAACCAGACTGTAGGTCAGAAGTTGCGGTCCTACCGGCGGACTTTGAAAGCTGAAGTCCCCGCCCTTTGCGTACGTGCTGCCGGGAACCAGCTGTGCATTTGCCGTGTTGTTAAACATTAAAATGTCAGTATGTGCACATATCAACAGCATTTATTTTTATCAAATGCAAACAATAATTCATTGAAATACAATCAGTTTCAAGACAAGTAGTGGAGGCATTTTGGAAACGAAGATTTGACTGACAAGACTGCAATGGCTCACCTTTGGCCTATTTAAAGATTGAGGTCATGAAGTCACATCACCTAGCAAGCGCGGTAAAAATTGGAGCGTGCGCAGTATAAAAATAGTGAGTTCACGATTTTGGGAACTGAACGAGTGACTGCTCGAACAAAAAGTTCGATAACGGAAGTATTTGTTCGAGTTGGAAGGAATTAAACACACCGACAACCTCCTAAGGTGTCCCTCTATACGCAAAAGGTATTTATAACGTGACTTTCATGCTTCAGCCAGTGCGAGGCATAATTCACCGAAAAGCTTCTGGCGTATGGAGCGCCTATAGGAGCTGCATCGCCTCTGGTCGGGCCAACAGAGGCGATGGTCATTGCCTAGAGTTTCTCTTACCGGGTGCAATTTTGAGGAAATTACGTGAAATCACGCATATCGACGAATAAAGAGTAAAAGGGAAACATATTTCAACTGATACCTTCTCATGCTACTTTGCAAGTGTCATGCGCTAGTGTCGCGCTTCGCTCAGTCTCGCGCTTGCCTTTGCCTAACTCACGTGACTCAATTGACCTACTTAAGTTTATCGCGCGCATGGAGAAAAAGTTAACGGCAACCAAAAAAGTGGACTTGGAATTTTTTGCCAAAGTCACCTTAATTCTCACAACTAAACTGTATAGAAGTAGAAAGGACCAATGAAGAAAGTTAAGCGCCTTTTTAAGTGATAATTTTAAGTGTGGAATGTATTTTTGACGGAGTGAAAACTCAAAATCAGTAACTGGATTTGGGTTACGCTCGTTTAAAATACATGTAACGAAATGTGTACAGAAAGCGAATGTAAGTATTGCCCTATAGGTAGGGAGAACAGCATTTTTTAAAAATTTTAGAAAATGTGCATGTAATATACATCATTAGAAAGCTCTTTTCAAGACTAAAATAACGATAGTAAATTTTTTTAAATTGGACTTGTGGTTCCGGAGGAAATGTCATTTTCGTGTCAAAATTTTTGGTAAAAATTCTGTCAAATTGAATCTGCGAGTTCAAAATATCATTTTAAAGAACTTTTTATGATGAATAATTTGCCAAAAAACCATTTCGATTAGACGTTCCTGTGCGAAGATATTGACCTTAAAGTCAACACAGTCGACAAAGAGAAGTCACTACGTACAATTTTGCGATTTCGAATTTTCATAAAATAACAATTAATCCAGGAAAAAAACAAATAAGGTATCATTTTAAAGATTTTTCATCAGGAAAGTTGAAACTTGATAATTGATTGAGTAAATTATTGATATTATTTGAGATATTGTTTTTAACAATCATGCTGTTTGCAACCGGCTTAACTTTGTCAAAATCAATTACATTAAATAAAAATCAAAGATAAACAAACATCATTGCAAAAAAGGTATTGATGACAAGTATGATAAATAGAACATTTTAATGCAAGCTTCTGAAAGACATATAATAAATAAAACTTTTACATAAACTTTCCACAACAATGTAATAAAATGAAGACCCTGTCATGAGCCATCCAGGAATGTTCATGCTATAAAACCAACAACTGCAATATTCATAATCCTAAAATTGTCTCAAGTGATATGAACACAAAAAAGAATTTATGATGGACAGATAAATAAAGTTCTCAAGGCATCCTCAAGGAAGGAGGGGCCAAACCCTTTCTGCGACAATTGACAGTGGAGTACCTTCCAGTAAACAGACGCTCAGTGGAGTTCCTTACATAGACTTGTGGCATCCTCAAGAAAAGGGAGCCAAACCCTTTCAATGACCAAGTCAGTGGAGTACCTTGCAAAGACTTGTGGCGTCCTTAAGGAAGGGGGGGTCAAACCCTTTCTGACTATCATAAGTCATTGGAGTATCTATATGTAACACTGAGTTATTCCAGCACTTCGAAGTCCCTTTGACCAAAGTCATCAATCAGCCAAAGGAGTAGATAGCCTCGTGTTCGTCGTAATGGATATTAAACCAAGACAGATATCCGAGGACCTGAAAGAATACTATAACTCATAATTATTTGAACAGTGCTATGCGAAAATGTTACCCTACTTGGAAATTATGCACATTTTAACAAAGGTGACATAATACTATTAAACTACAAGGTTGTGAAAAGAAAAAATAAATAGCTAGATAGGTCTTGTCAGTATTTGTCTGTCAGTGTCTTAAGAGGTGTTGTTGGCATATGGTATTTCTTCGCAGACTCCTCAACAGCATCAGGAGCTGAAAAGCACCGTCCGATAGGTGGAGGGAGAGCCAAAATGAATGAGGCTTTGACTGTTTGTCTATGAGATCATGTCCAACTGAATAACTGATAAAATGCAAGTAGAATCAGTAGAAGCAGGAAAGTAGAAGGATCTGGACCAAGAGCTTGAAGCAGAGTCAGTTGAGAAAGAAATGTGAGACATGATGATGATAGAAACTGAGGGGTGAAATTATAAGAACAAAAATAATGAAGAAAATAACAACTGGTTTGGTCCACAGCAAATTCCAACAAAGCTTACCTGGAGGATAAAGAAAAGATCAGGGTGAGATTTATGAACAGTCTAGGCAAACCTCAATTGTTCTGTTAAAAAACTATATATACTGCAGGGCTCGACGCTATTAAAATCGCCAGGTCGCATTTTGCGACCTAGCCAAAATCCCAGGTCGCATTTTCAAAATCCAGCTCGCATTCGTAAATGTCAGGTCGCAAAATTGTCCCGCCATTTTTACGCGCAAAAATAGATTTTTTAGATCATCGAGAAAATGTTTAGATTATGCTCTTACCTGCAGCGTTAAATACTCACAAATTTCGGATCTCAAAATTGACTTCATTCATGCGGGTACGGCCTTACTGTTCTTCACGATCGCTATTGAAAGACTCTACAGCGCAAGGCAAGTTGCCGACGTGAAAGTTGAATCAGTGCTCTCTAACTGACTTGTGCATTCGAGTTGCTAAATTTGCGATGTGAAAAGGGAGAAAACGCCTGTTGAAAAAGTATCCGGATTTTGTTAGACCTGGCCTGCTACTGGCTGTCATCAAAGTCGTTAACGATTCAAACTAACTCGGGTAATGGCGTGTTTGCTCCTCAATACCTTCCAAGTACGGGAAAAATAGGTCAGTCACAAAACGACACGCATGTCACTAGTGTTAACTTTCTTTCCGAGGTATAAAACAAAGCCGGGATTTGGTTTTTACATATTGTGAAAAGACGTTTTTGAAAACTGAAGTTGTGTAAAATGAAAGTGACACACCATGAAGCTGCGTGTCAATTTTAAACCACACGCGGTCGTTTGTAGTGCGCTATGATGGGCGCTAGCTTGAACTGTGGGCGCTTAATTGGAAATTCTCCAAATTCAAGGGGAGACTTTTAATAAATCAGTGAGCGCTTATTATGAAACACTTTAAAGGTAGGGAGTAGGCTTGCATGCGTGAGCATTGTCGTTAACCTCAGTGTTTGCGGTAATAAGGTATTAAAACGCTGCAATGGTAAGAAACGTTATAATAATACGATTTTGCGAGGCAAAAAACTCCATCTAGTAGGGGTGACTTTCTGGATATCGCTACCACCTACATTGTACCCTTTTTAGCCACCGGAATGGTTTTCTTTTTTACTGCCCGCTTCAACCGGAACAAGGTTGTTTCTATAGGAGTCTGAACATTTTACGGCGACTGTGGTTCGGGGAGCGAAAAGTTGCCGGGGAGGGGGGGG
>NMRA01000060.1:359631-442863 GCA_002633005.1 Phoronis australis | reverse complement strand
GTTGAAGGTCGCGGGAACAGGCGACTTTTTCAACTTTTAAGTGCAGGAAAGTGAAAACTACTTACATAATCGTGTTCGCAAGGCTCCCTTTTGTTCTTTCACGAAGTTTCACGTAAAAATTCGGGAGTTTAGTCTTCTCCTGGGTTGAAAACCAAATAGCACTCATTTTTACCGGCATCCATTTTGGTCTGAAAAATCGGTCACATCCCTGCAAAAAACTCGTGCAAAGTATTATTAAACGAATTTTGTGACAAAAAAAGATTATCAGATAAGTAAAACAATATATTTTTTCATAGTTTGCAATAATTTTTATTCACATTTATTACATTTTTGAGTTATTTTTTGCCGATTGTAGTGAGCGAATTTAACACGGTGACAGATACGCGAAGCGATTCGCTGAAGAATGCTGTCCTCGCTACTTTGGCAATAATGGCAATGACAGTAATTTTAAAAACAGCCTACTTTCTGTGATCACTGCTCGATACAGCGAAGAAGTTTTAGACTAAATTTCCTGACACAAATAAAGGCTTTATCACTACCATTACCTTAGGTTTTTGTACCTCAGGATTCCGCGACGCACAACGAACATGGAAATAGTAGCTGTTCAGTACGCCCTCGGACAAACATGTGAAGCCGACAGCAGTCGTCTTCTCTTGTTTACTTTGGCCTGCCGTCTGGCGGGCTGTTCATAAAAACGACTCAAATAAAAGTTCTCTCAACTACAATAACCTGCTAATTGCATCAAAAAAGATTATAAATTGAAAGAATGATTCCAATTTCAGAAAAAATTCATTAGTCAGTTTTGGGTATTTTAATTTATCGATCAAAAGTGTATTTTAATAAACATTGGCTCTTGCTTATTTTTAGTGAAAATGAAGTGAGTTTCGGTCAGTTCAATCTGTTTTGAATCGGGCGAAACGATGTTACGTGTTCTCCTTTAAATTGCAGAAAAACAAGAGATACGTTGTTACAGACTATCCAGACATGTTTCCCAAACAGAAAGGATGGTTCGGTGGTTCACTGTGGAAGCCCAAAAATCCTCATTCACTGGAGTATTTGAAGTAAGTATTGCAGTCCTTCTGAGATAAGTTTTTCACTTGTGCAGTTGTGGCATTGTCAGAGTTGAGATTTCTTCAGTTCAGGGTCCGGGTTCTAATCTTTTTACTCGAAATGGAACTCGGTTATTGTTTATAATACGCATACTATCTACGTAAGTCATTATGTAAATCCAGTTATTGTTTACAATCCAATGCCATTAACGTACATACTTGATATTAATATTTTCTGAATCCTCTCGTCATGATCAAGTGATTCCAAAAATGTACTCGTACCCATTAGGCTCTTTTTATTCATGCATTCACTGTTTTTACGAGGTGTTCATCTGCGGCAGCCGATCTCGAGTGACCGCCATTATAAAACTGTGACACCTGTCAGCAGGAATGATAACTACAATGATCATGCGTGTGTCAAAAAGACCCCAAAATTGGCTAGAAGATACCGCGTGGCATGTTAGGGAAACTCTGAGTAAAAAACAGTAATAGTCATTTATAAAGGATTCCCTCTTCAAAACTTCAATAGAAAAAACACGAGAGTATGTGTTCTCGTGGACAAATGTCGTCCTCGAAAACACTTGACATCTCACGGTTAACCGTTAGTTATCAATCCTGCTGACAAGTGTCGCACTTTTAAAAATGGCTGCCTCACTAAATCCGCATTGCAAATGAACTCTTTGGAAAAACTCGGAAATTGTGAATAATAATCGACCAATCAGTACAAGCAATACATTTTTGGAATCACCATGACTAGAGGATTCAGAAAATAGTAGTATCAAGTATGTACGTTAATGGAGTCGGATTGTAAACAATAACCACTCCTACAGCACAGAATAATAGACACTTATCTTGAGTTTGTACAAAAGTAGAGTAGAAAATGTAAAACATATTTTCCTGGGTGTTAGATTCCCCACTTGGAAGTAAGTGTTGTATTTGAAATTGTCAGATACGTAATAATTTTCTACTATCATGGCCATTCTGCTTGATCACAATAAATTTGACAGATTGTGTATCGAATTTATTCTCATCAAGTAGAATAGCATTTGGCGAAACTGTCATGGTATGCTTTCAATTTTTTACCGTGATAGTAGAAGTTTATTACTTAAACGTAGACCATACCGGTAAACATAACCTACTTATTGAAAGTGCCAGGATTTAGGTGCAGTCCCTAAATAACAGGTAGGGCATTTGATGGAGTTCTAAGCAGATAAGAATTGTAAGACCTCGATTGCCTCCAGTCATCTTGGACAGGTGTGGGACTGGTGGGCATTGGAGGGAGAAGGGAGAGTATACCGTATATGTTGATATCACAATTACTTCAACAAGCAATCTGTCTCACATATCTCAAGATAAATTAATAGTTTTGGTTTTAGCTTACTGGTATGATATTAGATTTTAATTTACAATTTTCATTTATGGACTCTGGGTTATGTAAGTTGTCCTCAGACAGGTTCAAGGTACTAGTCTCGAGTGTTTTAACTCCAGAAGTCAGTGTATGTCTGGTGTGTGACTCGTATATTTGATAAGAATTCAGACATTGAAACTTACAGATGTTTGTGAAATTTGCTAAATGTTCACTGTGTTTATGGCATGCGGTGTTCACCCTATACTTTCAAAGAATTACTCATCAAATCAATATGTCTGTCTTCTTTTGCTCAATTGCATCACATTACTCCAAAACATGTCACTCCTCAACACTGAATACGGTATGTGCCTCTTGCAAGGTGTTTGATATTAGGATGTAATTTTGATGACAGTTCATGCTTATTTGCTTGCTAAACTGGGAAGATAATTTTGTGGATGTTTGGAGCTGTGTGTCTATCATATCCATCAGTTGTGTGTGTGTGTACGCGTGTATGTGAGTCTGCTTGCATGTGTGCCCGCTGCCCACCGTAAAGTGGAACTTGCAGGCTAATTCCTTATCTCTGTGACTGCTTGGCCAAGTTAGTAAGAAACACAACATATAACTACTATGTGAATATAAAGTAGGTTGAAAAATTGTCAAATGATTTTAAGAACAAGTTTTGTGGTGAAAGTGATCCACTGCAAATCACTGAACCGTGCCGTGTAAATATCATGATGTGGTGTTGGGGAATAATATTACAGGCTATGTGAGCCTGCGAGGTATGTCATTGGTGCAAAAAGATCACCTATTTGCAGATTTTTTTTTGTCTTCACATTTATAAGTCGTCAATGATTACAACTGCACTTTGTTTATCGTAGATTATGCTAAAATAGCATTGTCGTTTAGTTCCTGCTATACTAGTACACTAGCATAGTTAGGAACATGCAAATACATCTGTAATAGATCCTACAATGACAGTCAGTGAACTAAAAATGGCCACCCTTGTTTACCAGTCCACCTAATCACCCTTTTGTGTTATGTAGTTTGGAACCTCTGACAGATTTGTTGACAACTGATTGTTGTTCACACCTGGTTACACAATGTCTATAGAAGATAGTTGACAGGCACCTTTACTGGCTCCAACTCCTGTGGAGTGTGCAACAGCAAATTTGGGAGGACAAAGACAGTCTTGGTGGGATTTGGTTGTGTGTGCACACAAGCAGGATGGATTAACTTGAAGATTACAGTTGCACCAAGTCCCCTCTTTGTCCTACACAGTTGGTACCATGCAGATGGATGGCCACTAGATTATCTCAGCATGGGAAGAAGTCATGCCTAGTCAAGTCAATAACAGTATTTAAGATCAATTTTAAAACAGTGCCCATGAGCCACTGGCTCCACATTAAAATAATAATAATTTTAAGTTGTGTAACAAGTAAATAAATAAAACAAATTAAGTGAAAACAAAACTAATAAGTGCTTCAGTGCCTCAACAGCAACATTTTTGTCAGCACTTTCTGTGGTTTGCTTGGAGATTGATGATAAAGGAGGGTCCTTTGTGTTGAAAAGACTCAATATGTACGGTAGTTTTCGTGGGCTTTGGGGTTTTGCGTGGCATATAAATTATAGCCAGTGTCTTTGAAGCATGAACATTTTTAAGGACCTCAAACAAAAGTTTACATTTAGCTTCTCAACTTCAGAATAGGAGTTTCGGAGCTCAAAAAGTCATTACCGTATCCGCCCGAATAAGCACCCAGGGTGCTTAGAAGAATTCTTTTCAGGAGGGTGGCAGGCCTTTATGCAGCGTACGTCCTGGGCGTCCAGATAGACGCCCTAGCACTAATCTGGACCTCCTAGGACGCCCAATGTATCATTTGGACGCCCACTGTCAATAGGAACCTTTCAAGTTTGGATTCACACATTGTAATGAATACTAGGAAGCCTCTGAAGGCTCACAGTGGTGGCTCTTTTTTCAAAGCAGGAAGAAATATACAATGCTTAGATACAAAGTATATGCATTATTGCTATTCTGACACTTGATTGACAGCATTGTAAAAGTCTTGGTCTACACATTTTTTTAGTAAAAATGCTCACCATAGAAGGCTGTTTTATCAACTTAGATGTAAAAACCTTGATCTATGCATTTTTTTGTAAAAAAATCTGTGTGTTTGGGGATTTTGCTGGGGTTGGGGGGTTACACGTCGGAATCATGGACGCCCTGGAATATTGGGAACCCCATTTTAGACACCCTATTTTCAAAATCCTGGATAAAGGCCTGGAGGGTGGCGCTTATTGTAGCCTAGAGCAGTTGAAACACGGTCTCCAAAACGGGTGAAATCGGAAGCTAGCATTCATCAAATGTACAAGCTGTGACATATCTGTAACCTATGACAGACTTTCCACAAAGTTGTGGTGCATTGCTATCAAACTTCGTTGTTAAATTACGATCCTTTTTCAGAAAATTGTGCGGAAATCCCAGTATGAAAACTCGCCGACTGATGCTTGGATCGTCAATAGGGCAACTTGAATTCTTGAATAAAAATACAGTTTTGACTCAACAAATTACCTGAAATCCTGAAATCCTTAAGTTTTCCAAATAGCGTCCCTAAGATTTTTTAAGTTCCTGTGGAGTTTGGATTAACCACAGATTAAGTCAAAATCTGCGCTAGATCGCACCCCGCGACACGAGAAAAATCTGGACGAACACACATGCGGGCTTCTTGGCCATGTGCTCTTAACACTAGTCAATTTTTTTATTAGTCTTCGATTCGCGGTTTTCACGTTTGTGAAAAAATCTGGATTCCTGTAGTGTTGAGGGAGAAGATCTGTACGGGAAAAATACAATACCCTTGGCAAGTACGCTGCGTCTGTTCTGAAAGGCCTGATCATAGTGGGACACGTTCTTCGCAAGATTAGTAAAACTTTTGTGTTTTTTTTTTTTTTTTGAAGCACTGTGGAACTTTGAAGGGTACAATCATGACTAAATACTGATGTAGCGGCGTGGCTAGTAGTCTAGAAATTCCAGGCACCGTGTTTTTTCAGAACTGTCGGATATAATTGATAAATTGAAGATGTTCTACTGTAGAATTTTAGAACTATAGGTAAGGCATTTTTCACATGTATAGACGTTCATGGGCTGAGCGCTTATTTTAGCGCAATCTGAAAAGTTAAACACATGGGGTGTGCTTATAGGGTCATGGGCGCTTATTAGGCGAATAAGATATAAGAAATTTTCAAGGTTTTGTAATTGAGCCATTCAAGTTTTTCTAGTGCTAGTGCTAGTCCTTACAAATGCAACACAAGTGGGCGGTAATGAAAATTTATGAGGTAAATTACAATTTGTAAACAACATCATAAGTCAAACCATCCAGCCACCTAAACACTGTCTGGGTGCATTCATGCATACATAAATCTCAACATTTTGTTTAAAATAGTTTTCCATAAGGGATACACCAAGTAAGTTGACTCAATTTTTAGACTCTGTGTTATTTTACTCACCCACAGGCAAGGCCGTGTTTTCGTAATATTTTTATTCCATCCGAGAAGCCAAGAGAACACATTCTTATTCAATCAAGATTTGCTCAATTTCTATTGATTGTGAATCGGTCAATGAGCTTGACAGACTGACAATTAGCTCTGAGAGAATAAGTGTCAGCAATAGTAGTCCCAATAGCCAAATGTCTGGCCCCTCTCTAGCTTAATGAGAGTGAGAACAGCAAAAGCAACTTCCCACTGGATGCCTTCTCAGATTCAGTTGACAGAAAATGGGTTAGTCGATTAATTTAAAAACGGATGAATAAATCCTACTGTCAGCCCCTCACATTGTTTGATTAGGTTGAGGTCACTATATTAAATTAGTAAAGTCTACCTTATCAAACAATTTAGCTCTCTGACTTTGACTGGAATCGAAAGTCTCCTACTTCGTCAATCATAACCAATGACTTCACACCCATGGATTTTTCTTCACATGGGAGAAATGTATGTAATATGATGCTTGTACCAGAAGGTTGAAACCTCCTGTTTGATTTACATTTGATCTGTTGGTGGCGCTGAACTCCTGTCCATCAAAGACCTGGCCGTTGTCAGACGGCGTAGTGAATTTAAATATGGCCTGGCTATTTCGAAAATGAGCTGTTTTGTTGCTGACCTAACTTTACTCCTGTACTAGAGGAGTCTGTATGTAAACTAGGAAGTTAGTCAAACATTTCAGACCTGCTTCGGTAGTTAGCACAGCCACTGTTTGAAGTGTGAGTTATCGGAGTTATTGCAGGTTGGCAGTACAAAACCTTTTGAAAAAATGGAGAGTCATCTTCACAATCCCCAACCATGCCCACGGCTTACTACCGTAATTCTTCTGACCTTTTCAAGGTATAGTTTTGTTGATTTCAATATAAGAAAAACAGGCAATTAAATATGTAGGTCCTTTCGTACTAACTCAAGTCTGGTATGAGTGAAGCCTCGATATAAACTAAGAAGTTAATTGAATTGTTCATACCAGCTTTGTTAAGTACTAGTAGTTAATGTCATCGGGGTGATCTGTCATCATCGAAGCAATCGCATTTGTAGTGGTGATACATCTCGTGCGCGCTCGACGATACTGCCCTTTAATTGTTGATGATAGCATTGGCCCCTGGCGATAACTTCGATGAAACTGGAGTTGACTGTTCATGTTGCACCACAGCGTTAACGCAACACTCATCTGTTAAAATCCACCTGTTTACTGCGAAGCTCAATGGCGTTATTAACTTCAATGCAGGACCAAAGTTAACGATTCCTACTGACCGCAGCTCCCCAAAATATGGATGCGTCGACTTCAGTACGAAAGGGCCTCATGACAGTTCTCAAAATCCAGGATCACTCTGAAATTGCTCGACTGGTAAAACATGAGTAAGATGGCTCAAAATTTGGTTAAAAATGAGTATGGTTGGTGAGGGTCTCAAATAGGTGTTGAACTTGGATTAAGTTTCCATCATGGAATGATGACTGAGCAGGTCACATTCCAATGGTCAAGACCATGTGCTCATGAATTTCTTAACTACTAGCTGTTGAATGATAACAAAGTTCAACTAGGCCTGATCACTGAGGTACAGAATCCCCTTAGAACAGTAGTCAATTTTTATGCGCCCACATATTTATATGTGGGCACATTATGCCGTCATCTCCGTCCTGCATCCGTCCAGCGTCCGCTGCTCTATCTCCAAATCGCTTTGACATACGTTCATGAAATATAGCACATATGTTCCATTCATGGATGGGACGGCATGAGCGAACTTTCGGACGGAACCGACTACCAGTGTGTCCCCTAGTGGCAGTTTTATTTGTTTACGCATTCCTTTGTATCTTAAAAAGTCCCTAACGGATTTTCATGAAATTTGGTATGTAGGACCTATTAGTGAGATGAAACCATCCTCTCGTTTTCGGATGGATTCGATGTATTTTGCGCCACCTAGTGGCCATTTTTACTGCTTTCGAGTCGTTTTTTTGAGTCCACCTCTCTATCGACCAAACCGCTCAAAGGATGATTGTGAAAATTGGCATGTATGTGCTTAGTATGAAGAGGTCGGTTGACGATGATTTTCTGACGATTTCGACTACTGTGGCGCCTCCTAGTGGCAGTTTTTTTTTGCGCCTATCTCCTAAACCATTCGCAAGATCTTTACGAAATTTAGTAAGTATATTTATATGTTGTTAGCAGCGGACGACGACTTTCAAACGGATCCGACTACCGGTGTATCCCCTAGTGGCAATTTTATTTTTTTACGGTTACCTCTGTATATTCAAAGGTCCTCATCAGATTTTCATAAAATTTCAAATATAGGCATCTATTGGTTTAATGACTCTATCTTCCTGTTTTTGGATGCCATCGAGGTATTTTGCATCGCCTAGTGGCCATTTTTGCTGTTTTCAAATCTCGTTTTTGGCTTCCACCCGTATATCAACCAAATCATTTGAAAATATGTATTAAATATATATGTTCTCAGTGTAAAGACGACCTTTGATGATGGTGACTGACTACTGTGGCGCCTCCTTTTGGTAGTTTTGTTTTGCGCCTATAGCTGTATCTCCTAAACCCACTTCAGGATCTTTACTAAATTTAGTAAGTGTATTTATATGAAGATAACAACAGACGACGACGACTTTCAGGCAGATCCAATGGACACTGTGCCCACTAGTGGCAATTTAATTTTATTCTGTTTTCCTGAAGTTCCTTTACAGATTTTTATGAAATATGGCATGTTCCTGTTTTTGGATGGATTGTATGTTTCTGCGCCATCTAGTTGCCAATTTTATGATACAAATAAATAACCCTAAAAGCACACCATTTGCAATGCATTCGTGGGCGCATTTCAACGCTCCGCGTTGCTCTTTTGAAGGCATATTAAGCTCTAATTTGGTGCTTGCAAAAGCAATGAAATGGTGCTCGCTTCAGATTCAACAAATATTAACCAGGCACCGCCCGCTGTTGGCAGGCACAGGCAGTGACCCCTGCCGATTACTCCGGTGGCATCAATGTTAAGTGTTCCCATTGTAGCGAAGTGTCCACACTTCACTGTTGAATTCACCTCTTTAATAAGTACATCAGGGTTAACTCACAATGTTAACTTCGATTCTAGACCAAAGTTAAGTGTTCTCATTGAAAACTAAACTTTGTTAACATCGAAGTTTCGAAGCCTCTTTGAAAGGCCTTAAATCTATAAATCCGTGTAACATTCTTAACAACCTCATCAGTACTCAATATCACATATCTCATAGTAGAAGTCCAGGGTTTAATTTCATGAGAACATATCCTTGAATAGCTGTGTAAAGTGCTAAGGTTATTAGGTTTTAGTCTTAAGCAACAGTTTTACATGCGAATAGACTTATGTGCATTGAGTGGTGTCACTGACATGGTATTGTTTTCATTTCTGGGGTCTGATCATATCTCACCAATTTAGGATGGCACTGTGTCATATGCTTGACAAATACTAAAATATTTTTTCCCTCAAAGATTAAGTAGTGTCAAATATGTGCTTGGTTTGTTGTTTTTAAATTTGCTGCCACCAGAATGTGTTTTGAGAAATAGTCTTTCTTCACCAAAATGTTAGAAGGTTTTGAAAGGTGAAAAAGGTCACTTGTGGCAGTCATTTTTGTCTGAAATTGGTGAGATAAATGTTAATGACCTCTACAGTCGGACACATGGGTGTGGTCAGGGTTGTCATTCTGTGGCATTGGGTAGCTGCATCAACTAGCCTATAAACTCCATGTCTTGTAAACAATGTAATCTTACATGTATTGAATGCATCATCCCCCATTGCACTGTGACACACGAATCTCGCTGTATGTATGGGTACAATGTCGTAATATCCATCTGGTCCAACATTTTTGCATCCTGGCATTTTTGCGCCGTTGGTGAAATGCTCTATGCCCTTCCAATGCCATCTAAGTATTGCTGCTGTGCTGCGGACTGCAATTCCGATGGGATAAAGTTGGATAAAGCTGACAAATATCTGTGGATGTGTGATGTGTTCGTCACCTTCCCGACATCAATCACAAACAAGAAAATGTAGAATGAGTGGATAAAACAAGTTCGTTGGATTTAATTAACTTTGAACCGAACTGAATCTTCTTTCTTAAAGATACCTTTCAATGGCAGTACTTTTAAATGGTAGACCAATGAGATTTCCAAATTCCACGCCCATTCACCTTGACAGTTTCCAACGTGACCTGTGAAAGTGTGCCTGATGTACCAAAGCCAGGTGAACGAAACCAATGTATTTGCTTACCTCTGGGACAAAGTACATTTCTATTGTTGTGTTAACTTCGATGGGTCCCGTTCAGTTTATCCCATGGAATTCCCCATCGTAACATTCTGAATAATTTCTTCGTTTAATCTGGCTCGTTTGACATTAATCCTGATTGTTCAAAGTTCGTTGTTCCACTTCATCAGTTTGGCGCTGACCGCAAATTTGAAATTAATTTCCTGAAAAATTGCCACAATTCCCAATCCTTGATTGCAAGCCAAAATCAATGAGCAAAGAGTGCTTGGATCGTTAATGTCAGATGTATGTATGCTACAGAAATGCTAGTGGACTCAAATGGAGTATGGCTTTAGTGAGAATGCTGGCATTTTAACTAGACAGGCATGCTCTCATTTTGTCCAGCAGTTTTATGGCAGGCGTTGTTGAAGCACATTCTTTATGCTGCAGTGAAGTCATTACAATAGGCCCAATACAATAACCCTCTTTCCCCAACCCATGTGTGTTGTATAAAGCAAGTGTTGTGACTCCTTAAAGTGCTGGCCAAAACATCAGACGATTTTACATTTAACACAAACCCTCAACAAAGCACCATCAACAATAATAATCATTCACATCTATAGCACAGTACTAGGGAAATGGTGAAAACCCTTCACGTTGGAGGGGGTCCTGGATTCTAAGAACCAGTTTCTTGCCTGTGATTCATTAGAGAAAACTATACTGGTGAAAGCCCTTGTATTTCAGACAGAAGGTGAACAGGGAGTAAGAAATTTAGCATTTTTCTGTGTTTAAACGGGAATAAATGCTTGTTTTCTAGTTGCATGTGTTACATTTTCTGTATTCTTTTTCAGATACCTTTACTCGGTTCTTAGTAAGAACCAGACAGTCACAGAGAACAACACTGGACTGCTTGTGGAGACACTGAGGTCGATCTCTGAGATTCTCATCTGGGGGGACCAGAATGATAGCTCAGTGTTTGAGTAAGGCCCCTTCTAAATTTAACCCCAGTGTCTGTTCCAGGCAACTTACTGATATATAGTACTGAAACATATTCGGTTAATGCTTGTGTTGCTGGTTGGAAGTCGAAGTCAGTTGCTTGCTGCATATTAAAGTTTCACTAATTTTGGACAAGAAGAGATGTGTAATTATCTCTTTTTCAGTTTTCAACGTCTTGTATCATTATTGTGAATGCCTACAATGGTTTAAAGTAATTATGTTGGTAGATATGGTATAAAACAGTTATTGTTGTACTACTTACATTTTATGGAAAATTTTCATTTGTCCGCCATGTTTTTTTTTAAATTTTGAGCTTTTGCTTGAATATCATTCTTTGTCTTCTAAAAATGTCAGGCCCTCGTGACAATAAGTGGCTGGGGCCTTGATTACATTCAGGTGGTACCGTACATGCTGGTATTGTACTCAATGACAAAGCGCAAAATCAAAAGTATGGAATGGAAAATAATTCGGTAACTCAGTTGATGCTTTAAAAACTGAAAGAGAGGACACACCCATTGAGGAGATTGTTCATCATAATAGTATGAGAGACTTGATGTCTGTACTGAGTTTAATAAACTCTGTGTTGTCTTTCAGCTTCTTTCTGGAGAAGAATATGCTCTCTTTCTTCCTCCGTTACCTTCGTCAGAAGTACGGCCGATATATATGTGTCCAACTGCTGCAGACTCTCAACATATTGTTTGAGAACATCAGCAGTGAGACGTCTGTCTGTGAGTATGGCTCTAGTTTTATTATGAATTATAATGCTATTGTAAGATACTGAGGAAAAGATTTGCACTATTTTGTCAAGTTATCACATAAAGAATGACGGGACCGGAGAGAAGTTTGCTGCTAAAAATCTTTACAGAACATTCTCATGTACAATCTGAAATTCTGATGGGAATCTAGCTGCGTTTTTAATACAGTAGATTTTTTGTTTTTTTTTTACTACATGCATACAATGTTTATCAAAAGCTCCATTAAGTGGATGAACACCTGAGCCTAGTTAAAAATGTGACATCAAATGGCGTGTAATGTGATATCATCATAGGTGAGACTATTTATGAACACTGTCCTTTGCATGACTTTATAGTTTGTAATTCCTAGCTTCTGGACTTTCATATAGACTATTGGAGAAATGATTAGAGGCATCTAACCAGGTCTGAAAGTGAATTCCATCTATGAATTGCCATGGGAAAACCTGAATGCTTTTGAACATTAGAATGTCATTAAGAGGCAAACATTCATGCTTCATTATCTCAATCTTCGAAAACAAAGTTCAAAATAAGTCTCTAATTTTAGAGACTTAAATATAACATTTGATGGAGATTATTTAAAAAGCTTTCTAAACAGGGAATGTCTATTTACAATCGTCTAAACACCAAAAATGGTTTTATTTCCTGGTTTTTCAGTCAGTGAATCAATTTTGTGACTTAAAAAGAGAGGACAGTAATTATTGATAGTTTGTTTTATAGAAATCCGAACTTTTTCTGTTGTATGCAGTCCAATATGTGTGTGAGTTTCGGTATTTTTGTTTTCATTTTAACGTTTGTGTTGTTTTCAAACCGTTTTTGCTAATAGCCTTTTCTTTGTTTCAGACTATCTGTTGTCCAATAACCACGTCAATGCTATCATTGAACACAAGTTTGACTTCTCTGATGAAGAGGTAATACATGTCAATTGCAGCGTTTCGAATAACTGAAGTTATAAACCCTTGAGATTCCGTTACCTTTCTCGTTTGCTTGTCTGTTTTGAGATGATGTCTGAATAGTATGTTAACATGTGAGTTGTAAGTGATATTGAATGATAAATCTAACAACGTAATCTGTCTTTGCTGAACACGTTTGCATGCTTGCTGTGCATTTGGTCACATGGCTAGAACAAATAAGCCAGACTTTGACCCATTATAAATCATTATTCATAGGGGTGTTGGCCGCTTTTAGTCGTATGAACAGCTAACTAATAATGGCTTGGTGCATTTGATGTGGGCTCGAAATAAAAATTAGTATTAATGTCAGTCCGATGTCAAAGGTCAGTTTCATTTATAGGCATGCTACTAGAAATGCTTCAGTGTCCGACTTCTAAATGAAAGGTGTTTGTATTTGGAGGACAATTGTGTATACCTGTTTCATAAGTTGGATATTTTGCACCAAATGAAAGCTGTAACAATGTTACGTGATGCACGTTGTAATCACAGAAACTATCCCTGTTATCAGACGTCTTTGTGGTGGACTATGAAACTTGGGGACTTGCTGTGTTTTCCCG
Source organism: Phoronis australis (assembly GCA_002633005.1). NCBI lineage: Eukaryota > Metazoa > Phoronida > Phoronidae > Phoronis > Phoronis australis. The sequence goes on along the minus strand of NMRA01000060.1, from coordinate 429,472 downwards.
TGCGAGTTACCTTCACTGAAAACTTGTTTAAATGATCGTCCTGATGTTCTAGTTTTTTAAAAAAGTTAACTGAATATTTTTGTAGGTTATGGCGTATTACATTTCCTTCCTAAAGACATTGTCGCTGAAACTCAACAGGCACACAATACACTTCTTTTATAATGAGGTAAGGGTTTACGATGATATGGACGTCTCGGTGTTAATTGTATTTTTCTTGGAAACAGATATGCTATAGATATTTACATGCTGTGAAGTACAGGTAGATTTCATGAGGTTGTCAAATTATTTGGTGGACATGGTTACTGCAAGTGAATTTTAACGAAAACTGTACCAGCATGTGAAGACTTGTCACGATGCTCAATTTATTTCTGTTTCGTCAATTTATTGTTGACTATTTAAAAGTATTTGCTCTTGGGGGAGTTCTTTTAATTTGTTAATTATGAAGCTGCTCCCATGGCAGTTGTNTTTGTTTTTAATTCTATGTTTCTGTGGTGCTTTAAGCAACTGGTGTATAGGATGTGCTTGTATTATGAAGATTACTCACATTTTGCCCCTAGCCTATTGAGGAAACAATGACCATGCCTTTCCATTTTGCAAAGTATGCCCTCTACTGTTCACTTTATGGTACCAATAAACAACCCTAGAAGGATACCGTATGCGGTGCAATTGTGGGCGCATTTCAACGCTCCGCGTTGCTCTTGTTAAAAAACGTTAAGCACTTTTGTGTCTATTTCCCATGTTCTTGCAGCACACCAATGACTTTGCCCTCTACACAGAAGGCATCAAGTTCTTCAACCACTCTGAGAGCATGGTGCGAATAGCCGTCCGCACCATCACTTTGAACGTGTTTAAAGGTATGTTACTGGCGGGTGGTTTTGCACCAGGTTTCTACACAGTAGTTCTAAAATTTTGTTGTTTGGTTTCGTTAAAGTTTTCAATAACCTGGAAGGAAAGTAGGTGGAAATTAACACATATTCTGTTGAGAGTTAGCCAAATATTTTTATTCCGAAATTTTGCAAATCACTGAACCATGTCCAGTAAGTGTCTTGATGTGCTGGTGAATAACACTTCATGATGCGGGCTATGTGAGTCCGCGAGGTTTTCTCTAGTGCAAAGGTCATTTATCTGCAGAATTTGTTGTTTTCACATTTAAAAATTGTCAATCATTACATCTGCACTTTGTGTAGCGTAGATTAGGTTAAAATAGCATTGTCGTTTAGTTCTGCTAAACATTAGCATAGTTAGGAGCATGCAAATTGTATTATCCGTCTTCTAATGAAATATCCTGCCATTAACATTGTTTCTAAAATCTCTTGGTATATTTACACCATTTCCTAGCTTATTTACATTGACATGAGGTTTTAGGAAGTCATTACTGCCATTTACTGGTAGTTTTGTCTGAAGGACAGAGCTTTTCATGTTTGTTTTTTAGTGGTGTGATTGAAATAGTTTGTTTGGGGGCGAAAGAATGATATTTGTCAAGTTATCCTCCTCTAATTTACGTTTTTAATTAAACTTGTATTTTATTTCATTGTAGATATTATCTATATTGTTCTTGTTAATTATTAATATCTATTAAATTGTGCCTTTGCTGGCCACCTTGTCATATAGCAATGTATGTTTTTATATGATATAAAAAATAAAAAAGTTTCTCTCGCTACATTTGTCACGTGTTATTGCTGTGTCCTTCTGATGTTTCAGTGGAAGACCAGGCCATGCTTCGCTACATTCGCGACCGTACGGCCGCGCCCTACTTCTCCAACCTGGTCTGGTTCATTGGCAACCATATACTGGATGTTGACAGCTGCGTACGCAATGATGCGGAGTACGTATCGCATGACTCTGGGAAGATTTGTGTTAAGCTCTTCCTGCTATTCAATGAAATCTTTCCCTTGTGTTGGAATAACTCTGTAACGCTGTATGGACATTTTTGTGTCATCTGGGATTTTTTTTGTTGTTGAAAGTCTGAAATTCAATAATACCAAAAGTCAAATGTAGGTAGAAAAACGCATTGTAGATTGTCCTCGATTTCAAAAGATTAGGCTGCTAAACATGTCTTATGTGAGATGGACAAGAAATGAACTGTAGGCCACGCACGACGTTTACTTTTTTGATTTTTTGTTTTCTTTGCAAATTACTATGCAACAGTAAAACCTTGTCAGTATTAGAATGATGATGGTGAAAATAATGTTCCTGTAAATAATGATTAGTGAGTCTCCATTGGTGTGCAGCATTGTGGTTAAACACTGCAACATCAGCAGGAGTACTGTGTAGCTTTAGATTTGGCCGTTGAACAATACGTAAATCACAGCTCAACGAAACTCTTATGTTTCCATTTGCAGTCACCGTAGTCGGGATCGCCTGTCAGACCTGGTTGCTGAACATCTGGACCACTTACACTACCTGAACGACATCTTGTGTCTGGACATTGACTCGCTGAATGATGTGCTTACCGACCATCTGCTCAACCGTCTGCTTACACCCCTTTACGTCTGCTCTATGTTGAAAAGCAGACGACAAGAGCAGGTAGGGTGTAATTTGATTGGCCAGTGCCATTGCTAGGCGTGAGTGGAGTGCTCTTTCAATGACTTTGCAATAATAGACCAGGCAGTAACAACAAAGGAGCTTAAAATTCGTGAGGCTTTGCATATCAGTTGGTGCAAGCCAATCTCAATAGGCAACTGACACACCACAGGTTGTCATTGTTGGTCTAGTTCATTGTCACTCCCTGTAACTGACTGTATCTGTGCTTCATTACTTGTTGCTGGGCCTAGCTAGGTGGCCACTGTATTACGACTTCTGAGGATGGTGTTTAATAAATGACACCGAAACATGTCAAGTTTTAAAACCGTTGTTGTTTTCGTGAACATATGCTGTTACTTGCTATCATGGAGACCTGAGTGGAGAATTATTTTGGAGCATTTATAACATTTTGACCATAAAAGGTAGCTTGGACAAGAATTATTACAACCATTTGATTTTCTGCTTGCAGGGAAGCCAGACAAGAGTCAGCCATGTTGTTTCATTGTTTTTGCTGTCTCAGGTAAGATTTTGAGAAGTGGGATGGTGGAATCTTAAAGTCTGGTAAACATGAACAACTAGAAAGGACCTGAAAAATATTTTTTTTTTAGTTTTTCACTTCTCGTTAAGTATAATTTTGTGACAAATATGTTGTGATTTTTTCAAACTTAACTATAGGTTACGCGATGTGACCAACGTACAGTGTGTAGGAAGACTGTCTGGTAATTCTTAATCACTTGTTATCGCTACCGCAGTATATACTTCTGCATTTGTTGTACATTTGTAAGAATGAGATTTTAGAATTATGCATTTAGTCTTGTTTTCTTAGCTGTCTGCCTTACATTTGTTAGGTGTTCCTGATTCTATCCCACAAGCCCCTGGTGGAGCAGTTGACGGAAATTATCTTCAACTCGGCAATTGAGTGTGTGGATGGTGAAAATACAAATATTGTCGGAGGAGTGAGTCTCATTACGTGTCCCGTTTTACTGGAATACCTTGTAGGGAAATAGCGGGGTTCATATTTACCATAATAATTGCATCGTGTGTACCATGAATACAATAAGGCATGTGAGCAAATCTCTTCCTTCGAGGCTGTGATTAAGTGACTCTTGGGCTGTGCGCTGTAGGTGCTAAAATTTCGCTGGTGCGCAATATCACGAAAGACTTTGCACAACATCGGCATGTATTACAACTGAAGCATGTGATCTCACTAGTGTTTTAGTCTACGGAACGCAGCCCTGGTAAAAGTTACTTTATTTAGTGCCTCGATGTGTAACGTTAACGTTGTGAAATTTATCACGTAATTAGGGTGCAAACAAGTGTCAATTTTTCCTGGAGAAAAGAATATTTCCTCCCTGATGAAGGAGACTCCGAATTTTTTGGAGGCGGTGATGCAACTGATCTCATTCGCTGAGCAGAGCCGGTCTTACATTTTCTTGTTTGTTCAAATAAAACGGAATAATGCTTAAGAGTAAGTGTAGTCAGCCAAGTATTTACCACACTATAGGTTTGAACTTTTGGTAAAAGTATAGATTTTGTTGGGAGTAGATAGCTTGTAGAGTTTGATTTTTGACTTGATACCAATCTGCCGGCAATGTGGTCATGTGACCATGTGTTATAGTAAAATTTAGCAAAAAGAAAGGTGCATTTATAGCAAAATGGCATGGCATTTGAAAGTTTCACAGGAATCTGATAAAAAATTTATGAGGTATCATGTTCTAATGTTAAAACAATCAGTCATTTTCCTAGGGTCTTAAATTAACTTAAGTTTTAATGTTATTTGCGTGATTTCAGTTTCAGAAAGACCTATTTAGACTGTTGCATTTGATGTCACCTATTAATGAAATCTGTTTCACCCTTAGCCTCGCTCTCGTGTCTCTGGATTTATTCCCCCTGAGGAGACCCTTGCTGAGACCCTGGAGAGCTTCCGCCAGGCTGAATCACCCGCGCCTCGGCGACGCTCCACATTCTACACGGACGCTGAGGAGACAGAAAGTGCAGCGCTAGGTGTGTGCGTCCAAATTCTCCAATATAAGTGTCTCACTTTCCGCTGTTATTCTGGTGGTGGACATATTGTTATCTCAATCCGTTTTAATGTATTACTATTTCATCTGTGTCTTAATTGTTACCATGTCTCATATTTACTGCCGTGCAATTTATATGTATTGTGTGTGTAGCATAATGAACTCGACCTGGCAGTCATGTTGTCAACATTCAGTACTTCTTGAATTTCTTGTATGTGCTTGCAGGGATCCGTGCATTGTTAATTCTTGTTAACGTGGATGATTTCCAACTTGGCGATCTGCCAAAAATTTTAGATCGCCAAATACAATCTGAGATCTCATCAGTTACCTGTAGGTTGCCAAACCAAGCGCTGACATTATATTGAAATTGTTACGCAATTGGTGATTGCACAGTTTCTTGTAATTTTACTGACATCATAGACCCTTACCTTTCACCATGTATTGTATCCCAGACATTGTTTGCACACGGCATGTACTAGAGGTGGTTTGATAAAACAGCTGTGAATCGGCTTATTGGTGAATTCAAGTTTCCTTATTTTTCATGACAGGATCATGCAGCTGTATATTTTTATTATCTCCTATAATAATTCGGGATTTTATCTCACAGGTGAAACACGCGTTAACAACACCACTGATGACGAGAAACTTTTGGTCACATCCGCCAGCACCGTCACCGCCGTCCCTCTCGGAGAGCCTCTGGTCCAGACAGAGTTCTCGCTGGCCGAACGGCCATATTTGGAGGCCATCTTTAATGCACTGGAATGCGTGGACAACGACTATCAAGCGCTGTTTTCTCTCTGCTTGCTGTACGCCCTGGGACACAATCCTGGTATGTTGTATGTTTTGACAAATTACCGACGGAGTTAATAGTATTTACAAGTTACAGTTGGAGTTACTAGACTTTACAAAATAAATTTGTTTGTTTTGTAACGGTGCAGAGAACTGCAGTATGATGGGTTATGGCCATATCCTGACTCTGATGTCAGGTGCTGTGACTTGGTAATGCGAATAATTGACTACACCTTGAAAAAAGAATGATTGAATTTTATTGTTGAATTTTCTTTTTGTAGTAAAGTTAATTGGAATTCCCTGCGCATGAAACTTTTTACATTGAGACATCATTTTGTTGAACCTAGTAAATTTCTTAAGTTCCAACATTTTCACAAATGTTTGTGTTACATTGTTACATTTGGTTGGGGCTTCCAAATAATTTTAAATAGTGTAGATCAATGTCTTAATATTAACAACCCGGTTAATGTTGATTGTTTAGTTACAGGACTTAAGGTACCAGTCCGTATAACTACTACTACTAATTTAGCACAGAGATTAATCTCTGCTAAAATGTTTACTTGGTTTGTTATATAACAAGCGTCAAACATGGCAACACCTAGTTAATTATACCTTTGGTGGTGTGTTAGTTAGCAATGCTAGTGTCTTTTTTGTGGTTGACCTAATTCACTGTTGATCCATTTTGGTTTCGCCCTGGATAGCTGGTACGTTAGCTGTTGTTGAGTTGTGCTTGTTTTCAGAGTCGCCAGTCTTCCTGATATCGTCAATCGACATTTTCAGTTGTGGCATTCTCTTTTCACGCACAGTTGTCTGTGGGAAAAGAATGCTGTTTTAAGGAAAGATCTGTGGTTCGAGGAAGCGGAGATGTTCACAAAACATAATTGTTGTGCTTGGGAACGATAATACTGAATGTCCGAAAAAATAGTGTTTGCGGAAAAATTTTGCGTGTGAATGAAAGTTTCCTGCTTGTGGTTCATTGCGGAGGAATACTGACTACTCTGGTTTATTTGTTTACCCCACCATGTTTTGCAGGGTCTCTGCAACTTCTGTTCAGGATGATTTTACATTCCCTATGGTTATTTATTGCTCGATGTTGTTAAGTTATGTTATGTCATGTATTGCACCGTAACTTGATACAGCTTGTACTGTGCATGTTGTCGCAGATTTCGCACTAGGAGACATGTAAATTTAAACTCACTATCATGATGTAAAAGTGTTTGGTATATTAACGAATATGCCAGTTTGTCAGTTGCTAAAAACTTTCAATCTTAGTGACTGGAAAAGTTTGATTGGTACTTGACAAAAGCTGTTGTTCAACAGTGCTAACGTGCCACTCAGTAATATGATGTGTTGTTGGTATTCAACTTTATAACTTTCGTACAAACCTGACCCATGTTTTAGTTTTGGTCACCTTACGGGCATTAGACTGAAGAATAACGACTATTATTTTTCACAAATTTGTTTACATGTAGTTGTGACGTGCACTTAAGTTGGTCAACTGTTATCTGACTCTAAATTGTTTTCTATTCTGCAGGTATTCGTCAGTCACTACTAGATACGGTGTTTATGCCAACAGACAAATCCACGGTAGGTAGGATTTCAACAACAGACATGGGTTATTCACTATATATATGTATATGTATAATATATGTATGGTATATGTATATGTATATCTGTGTATTTGGGTAGCAGACCTTCTTTTATACTTGTTGCATTGAAAAGTAAGCTGTTCTTTGCTTTAATTAGTTTGTGCAACAAACTTTCGTAGTGTCTACACAAGTGTCTTTCATCGGATTGTAGTTGATATAATAGATCGCCCAGTGTAAGTGGCATCACGAACACATATATATGAGTAAATATATAATAAAAGTGTACAAAACATTTCACAATAAAACAGTAGCGGTACTTCGACTATACATCAGTCATCAAAGGCAAATAAATTTAAAAATCATAAACGCTATCGTGTAAGATACATGAAACAAGAACAATGACATTAAACACGAATATAAGGTTGCATACACTGGGCGATCTATTATCTCAACTACCATCCGATGAAAGACACTTGTGTAGACACTCCGAAAGTTTGTTGTACAAACAAATTAAAGCAAAGAACAGCTTACTTTTCAATGCAACATGTATATGTGTGCGAGCGTGCGTTCGTGCGTGTGTGTATATATGGCTTCAGTTAGCAGGTCTGATTCTGACTCGGAAATATTAATTCATGTCACTGATGCCGGCGCTATTGAGACACTGACTACATTTCATTTTGCCTGATTGTAGTATCTGATATTCATGATATTCGATATCACAGACTTGTGCTCTTATTACCATTAAGCACCAGCTGCTCAATTGATAGGAAAACTATGTCAACAATCATGTTACTCAAGTTGTTCAACAGGAGGTAGAAGTATTAACCATGGACAGATGTTATAAAGAATAGCATTTAATTATTTTGAAGGCAACAGCTAGTGTATCTAATGAGTTGTTGGCGTTGGAGATACGACAGAATTTTCCTTTAAGGCCTTGGCCCTTGTGTCTAATTACATAATAGCACAGAGCATTTTTTCCTGAAAGCAGTGAGATGAAAGTTTTTAAAACGTTAACTGTGGGCTCTGATTACATGCCTGAAGATGTTTGCAGGTCTTGGTGTCTGCTTCGTGTTAACCTGTGCATTTATTAATGATTGATCATTTGTTGATTGATTGTTTACAGAAGAAGGATCACTACAACGTGTCCCTTGTTGAACGGCTCATCAAGATTATCACACTTGGATGCCAACCAGGTATACTTACCATTTTTCTAAAAGAGAAGAAATGTGCGATGCAGGGGCATATTTAGGATATTTACATCTCAGAGATGCGGTTTTGTGATTGGTTGCACATTTCTGAGACAGGTTCATCGAGCATGTTAGCTACGCTGTCGCAGTAAGTGTGAGATGATGGTCTGTGTGATTTGGTTTGTAGTCAAACACGTGCTCAAGTTTTGTTCCCACATACTGCATTTAGATTGGTTGATGTCATGCAACAAGCTTCCAATCCACATTACAAACGTGTAATACACGGAGAATACCCAATATCTAATGATTCCAAAATCCGTACATCAATGAACTCATTCTGACTCAGCCTTCAAAACTATTCCAGGAATTGTATTTGATTTAAAATTGATGATTCTGCTATTTCAATGTCCTGTCTCGGACATGCAGACGAAACTGTCAGGGTGTGTGATTAGATATTGAAATGATGACCGCGGAGATTGTCAACTGTAACAACATTTCATTGGCCCACTATTACAGCTGGCCGAGTGCGCCTAGCAACCCTGGAAATGAGTATCCTACTGCTGAAGCAGCTGGTGTTTGGTAACGCGGCCGGTGAGAAGGTGTGTTACCTGCAGGACCGTCACCTGGCCTGTATCCTGGCCGCAAGGGAGGAGAGCATGCATATGTTGAGGAATTATTACAGGGTGAGTCATGTTGAGGGAGCAGAGGGTGAGTCTGGTGTAGGTGGTATGAAGACGAAGGATTGTTATTGGGTGAGTCATGCTGAGGGACTACAGGGTGAGTGTTTCAGGGGGTATGAACATAATGAGGGATTTGTACAGACTGAATTGGAACATGGCAAGGTTGTGTTACGGGGTGAGTCAGATGTCAGGAGTGGTAACATGGTAACTGATTTTTACGTATTTAGCCAAGTCCATGTAGTTCTGGTAATTCTTCACCTGTAATAGTTTCTAGAAAAGACGGAAGAAAAAATATTTCTTCAAAGGCAAAATTTCAGAAAGTTTTTAATTGATCCAGTGACACTGTACCACAGCATATCCCACCATGCATTCTGTAATGTCGTCTTAAATGCGGTCTATCATAAAGAACATATTTCTTTAAATAATATCATATTATTTTTTATTGTATCAATGTGTTCCCAGTTTGTAGCGTGTTAGACTCTGCCTTGCAGTCGTGTATAAGTTTCCCATCTTTTGTTAATGCAGCTATAGACAAGGTGCATGTGAATGAAAATGTGTTTGCTGGGGTGTGTACATGTGTTGAGTAGTTTTGCCACATAGCCATCAATTGTATGTTGTTTTCTGCTCATTTCAGTCCGAGGAGATGTTTATGGACATGTTTGAAGATGAGTTCAGAGACATGATGGTAAGTGCTAACTAACTGTTGTAAAGACTGTCTGTGTTTGTTCATAAGGTTCTGTTATAGGATATGTTCAGAAAAGTCTTTGCCTTCATTAAATAATTCACGAATGGTGATCACCTCTGTTAGCTGCTTTCTGTTGATCGTATCTGTCAGAATGTGTGGCATGCCGTTGATTAATCTTAAAGGAAACTGCGTTGATTTTTTAGCTGAAATTCTGAAAGTAATTACTGTGTCTGTGTGGCAAGGTGGTCTCTCAACTCAAAGGTCATGGGTTCAACTTCAGACTCCACGTGCATTGTGGGTGTGTCCTTGAGCAAGGCATTCAGCTGCATTGCTGAAGACGACTCAGTCGTACAAATGTGTACTAGTGTTGATTATAAATTGAATCCATGATAGATTAGCATCTGGGTGGGCGTCAAATTCTAATCCACTCATTATTTTAATGTCGAGTAAAATGTTCATTCTTTATTCGATACCCGCAGTACTTCCATTTAAACATTTGTGTCACCCTTAATGATATTTTAGAAGAAACCCCTCAATGTGGAATACTTGACAATGGACGCGTCCATCCTTCTTCAGCCGACGGGTACCCCACTGACAGGGATAGAGTTCAACAAGAGGCTGCCTTGTGGCGAGGTGGAGAGGGCACGGAGGGTGAGTAGGGATGGGTTCGTCACAGTCACAGTTAGAGTAAAGTCTGGATACTGCAAACTTGTATACATTAAGGCCATGGTATTGTTTTTCAGAATGGTCTCGTATTCAAATAAGACCATGATCATATTTAGGTTTATTTGTAATCTGACTAGAACTCAAGTTAAATTGAATATGATATTCGCAATATAAGCTCATTGCATTTTTGGTTGTTCCCAAAAATATGTTATTTGGCTCTTAGCCCATGGCCTTACCTACTAGGTTTCACAGTTTGTCTGATAATGGAATGGCTGTCTGCTTGACTGATTGATTGAATTTTATTTTTGCAAATCTCCTATAAAATCGCAACGCACTATGTATAGAATACTGGGACATGAAATATGACGAGGATAAGTCAGAAATATTTAGCATTTTATTTACACCATGGCCTTCCAGTGAAGCACAAAAAATAAGAAATAAACGAATAAAAATTAAATAATTGCACAATATAAGGAATAATTGAACTACTTTGGTGGTATGTCCCAGACCAAACATGTTTTTACTGTTGGCGTAGCATTATGGTGTGTTGTCACCCTTACAATTCATGTTGATTCCTTGTAGGCTATTCGAGTGTTCTTCCTCATCAGAGCATTGTCCCTGGAGCTGTGTAATGAACAAGAGACACAGCTTCCCCTGACCAAAACTGATGAGTGTGTCAAGCTGGGAGACGTCTTGGATCTCAGTAAGTCTTCGCCTAGTTTCCTGTCACCCTGCCTCTGCATGTACAGGTTTGACAGGTGCTCTATGCTGTTGGCACCTTGTAATGAGTAGTGGTACACTGTCATAGCTAAGCATCACATAAACATGGCTAAACTGGCCCTTGTGCAGGAAACATAGATGAAATTCCTATAGATATGGCATAAACCTTGAATGGAATAGATGAAAATAGCTCTAAGTCATTTTGCTGAAATTTTGCCGATTTTAGACAAGAGGAAGCTTGGTCAATTTTCTTGATACTGGTATCTCGGATTCTGTCTTTGTCTTGTCCTGCAGCTATATGTTTGTGAAATGACTGTGTCTGTTCCAGTTAAAAGTGTTTATTTGAGACACTCTGTTCAATTACAAACTGACAGCAAAAAGGTGACATCTCTGAAATGCTGAACGTTTTGGTGTAAAGTTACAAAATTCACATTTTTTTAAGTAATTGAAAAATATTGACAAATCTGTACCAGCGCTTTCTCAAATTTGGTTGGGGGTGGTGCAATGGTGGCAGCCAGAGGCAGTGTGGAAGTGGCCAAGAGAATGGTTTTATTAGTTTTAACACTTGCTACAGCTGTAGCTTGAATTTTGTTTTTTCTCTTGATTGTTCATTTGTATAGAATGAACAACAATTCTATTTCCTTGTTTTTGTTTGTTTCTAGCATTGCTCTCAATTCTTGTTAACTTACACTTTCACACTTTGCTACTCCTACGTGTACTATCAGGCTAAACTTGACCAATTCATTGTTTTCGTCCTATTTCACTAGGTTCACACCTTTTTGTTTCCAGATGTGTGCCAATGTTTTTACCCTTGCTAAATGTGATGAACTCACTCTTATTTTCCCATGATTTCTGGTTCATTGTAGGCGAATGCTTCACATTTGCAGTTCCATCTTTATTGCTTACTGAAATGGACTGCTTCACGTTTTTGCTCGCATTTCCCAAGTAAAACAAATGGTCATGCTCTACACCTTCCCATTTTCAAATAGACTAACGTTTCTAATTGTACTAAACTGCATCAAATTTCCTTCCCGTTTTCCAGACACACTAGTCTTCACTGAGTCCAGTGTTGCAGGTACAGTATGACTGCTTCACGTTCCCCATTCCATTTCCAGACATATCAGACTGCGACACTTCACACGTTCCTTCCCAAATAAGTGACAAGTGATACTGTGCTGCTTCACATTTGACCTCCCATTGCCTAGGCATAGTCTCCGTGTGTTTCCCATTACTTTCCTGTCTTTCAGCTACAGCAGACTCGCTTGCTTCAGACTTTCCATTGTATCCATACTGTTCTCATTTGCTTCAGATTTTACTTCCCATTTTTCCAGACAATAGTGATCTCATAGCCTGTGCTGTAACATCCAAGGATGGCAAGAAGGATCGGCGGTTCCTGGTCATCGATGTCCTGCAACTCATCCTGGTTGAGCCTGACACCAAGCGGCTTGGGTGGGGCATCGTCAAGTTTGTCGGATTTCTCCAGGTGACGTTTTATCATAATTCATAGGCTGCTAACCATCAGCTGTTTTGGTATCTTCTTGTTTGTGTATATTCTTGTTTGTTATGCTGCCTGTACTAATGATGCATTGAAATACCTGTCACTGCACTCTATTGGCCAGGCATTACATGAACATCTCTGAGCTGACTCACAGTTCTCCGACTCTGTTCCCAAAGCGACCCTAAAATGAATCTGCTTGAGGCATCTTTGCTTCTGAATGTGTCATGTGAATGAACAGTATTTAGATGAAACAAGTGTCTATAAGGAGTTACCTGTCATAGTACATTGTTTTCTTGTTGCAAAATGCCTCTCATTCAAGTCTCCTTTCACCAACTGAATTATGTTAAACATGCTTCTTAATACTGTGTCATTTACTTACAGGCACCATTGAGATTCTGTTGATCAGTTACCTGCTTTTTAAAAAGTGATGATTGTGTTATTGTATCACCACAGGATGTTGACGTGACTGGCGACAAAGAAGACAGTCGGTCACTGCACGTGTCTATCCACCGTCCATCGGCATCTGCTCACGGCCGGCCATTCCCGCTCCTTGCTGCCAAGTTTACGTTTGACGACCACATCCGGTGCATGGCGGCCAAGCAACGCCTCACCAAAGGACGAGCTAAGGCTCGGCAGCGTAAGATGTTGATGATCGCTCGACTCTTGGACGTTCCCAGCGACATGTTGGAGTCCATGGGCAGTGGGGGGAGCGGCAGTGTCTATGGCAGTCAGTTCCAGACTAGGACACCGCCGCCACTAGCAGTCCCAGGTGTGTATTTGTGCACTGTATTTAGTGAAGGTAGCTGTTTTTTGTAAACATGTTAGGTGCAATTGTGGCACTGGTTAGCTCTCTCATTGCAGATGGTTCGGTCAATAAATTAATGTTGCCTACTTCTAACTAGTGAGTTTGTGGAGATGAATTTAGTGGCAAATGTCACTAGTGAGCTATGGAGTTCCATTTAGTAAATACTACTGAAAGAAAACCAATTGCTGTTAAGTTTCATGCTCAAAATAAGAAAGGGGATAAGGACTGGTAAAGATGCAGCTCAGTTATACTTGTATGATATCGTGTTAAGAAGACAGTTGGTTTAAGAAAATAAGTCAATGTGAAACGGTGGTTTGAAGTTGGCTGTAATTCAGAGCCACATCAGAACGTTGGCAAAAATAAAATTTGATCGACATCTTATCAATTTCCTCATGTCCTAACACGCGTCATATTTGCTCAGGTCGTGTCATGCCCCTGATGGCCCCTCGTGACCAGAGAATATCACGCACCTCCCAGGACCAACTGCAGCAATCTGTCTTTGCCTCTGTGGGCAATGTGCCCGCCTTCCAAGCTGTCCGTCAACAGGACAGTCACTCTAGGCCCAGGTCAGGTAAGGAGAATCTGCTGCTGATTGACTGGCAAAGCTCTGCCTTACTGTCCTTGTTTGTAATTTTGCTTGGTTAATGATCTTGTTGTGTGGAGGTGGAAAGAGACAGATTATTTAATAAGACAGATGTGGGTTTATGATAGGAGTTATCAAATTTTTTCTGAAATACTTCCCAGTTTTGGTTGCTCTGCTCAGGTGAGATAACTTTACCACACTGTGGCCAGAGGTAGCTGGTGGCCATTTTCGTAAATTTGTTGGTGAAAGCGTTTCCTGGTGAAATTTAGCAAGCTGACAATAGATTTTATAAAAGGATTTAGGTGATCGAATCATGAGACAATCTTTCATGCAACCATTGTCAGTGCTTTGTGAAGTATTTACAACCATTTTTTTCTTTTCCTTTTTGCCACCAGTTAAAAGTCAGCCATCCTCATCCCGACCGCGCTCCAATGCCCTGACGGACCATCATCACCACCGGCGTCACCACAGGCACCGCAGCACCAACAGTGGCAGCGCTCTAGATGGTGAGGGTAGAACCTCGTCCCCTGAGGTGGAGCAAGCAGTAGAGGCCACCTCAGCTTTTCAGGCCCTACACCCCACAACTGAGCACCGCCATAGTAGGTCTTCATCGGACGGTAGTGCCCAGGTGGAAATACCGCTAGAGGACTTGTCAGCTCGCAGAAAGGAACGTCGCTCCTCAGGGAACTCGCGCAAGGGCTCATCGCCATCGGGAAGCTCGCGCAAAGGCTCATCCCCGTCAGGTCGGAGTAGTCCAGGTATCTATATTGACTTGTGTTCACGATTTAGCTTTTGTGTTATGCCTCAGTCGCATTTGTGTGATACTACATTCTGGTCAGAGTGTACTTATCATTTTAGGGAAAACTATAATTGAAATTTCGTTGAACGCTGTATAGAGTTGGCTGGCTTCATTGACAGTCCACCATGATTCCATGTCAAAAATTGTTTGGTTCGGCAAGTTTGGAGCAGATGTGGATTGCGTGTACTTTCATAATAAATCTAAAAAACGTCATAGAGCAATAATTGAGTAGAAATCTGCCAACTTTAAATTAAATAGAATGCATCAAGTTTTGATTGGTAACTGACGCCGCAGGTGCAGGCAATAAACTCTAGTCAGTCCATAGTACTGTATAACACTGTAAAATTGCAGTGGAAATTCCTGTTCAGTGAATTACATAATTCAGCACGTAGTTCACTTCAAACTGTCTTAAGAACGTAGCTCTTTCCACACGTAAAAGCTTGAAAATGTACGCCAGGCTAAATCTGAAATGTTTACACATTACGCTGTGTGTAGCTTAAGGGCTGTAACTTTTTTTTAGTTGTTAACCATGCTTAAGTATTAGTAGAAAAACTTACTTTACAAGTGTCTCTGCTCTTCCAAAGTAATGGCATCGCATTGTTATCCCTTGTTTGAGTTGAAATTCGCTACAATGAATTAGGTGGAACCAGTAACGTAATGTGCCTCATCTAAAGCAATAACGAGTTAGGAACAAGATGAAACTGATTGTGTAACAGTACATTAACTGGCTTAACGCAAGTATTGGTTTTTAGCAGAATCCACTGGTTTATTGTTTATTGCACTTTAAACTGTGCTAATGTGTAGCAGAAACTAAACAACAATGCTATTTGAACATCATCTATGCTAAACAAAGTACAGTTCTATTCACTGACAACTTGTAAATGTGAAAACAAAAAATTCTGCAAATAAGTGACCTTTGCACTAATCATGTACCTTGGATGCTCTCATAGCTGGCATCATGCAGTGTTATTCCCCAACACCATGTCACGATACTTACTGGACACTGTTGAGTGATTTACGGCACATCATTTTCGACACAAATCTCGTTCTTAAAAACATTTGGCAATTTTCAACCTACTTCATATTCACATCCTCGCTATATGTTGTGTTTTCTAACTAATTTGACAAGGCAATCACAGAAATAATGAATTAACGTGCAAGTTCCACTTTAAGCTGTGTTTCCTCCCTGTTTAGCTGTCAATGTTAAATTTGTAACCGAAGTGCTTTGGTGTTTAAAACATTACCACTCTCATCCAATTTTCAATTATTTCCGAATGACCCAGCAACTCAAGTCACAGGCAATGTGTCCATGTGACATTTTTGAGTCCACAAATCTGTGGTTGTCCAACCCCAATAAACTCTGAAGGGTTTTCTAGAATCAATAATGGTCTCAATGGTCTTGTTGGTAACAGAAACAGAATCCTGTCATGGTAAAGAATGTTAGGAGACCAATTTTATGAGTCAGAGGTAAAGTCTTAATTCAATTTTTGTTTTCAGCCAGCTCAACGATACAAACTTCAGCTTAATTAAAAAAACGTGGCTATAGTTGCGTCACGTAGTAAACACTATTGTGTAACGGAAATATTATCTTATATTGTGCCAGGCTATGCTCGAGTCCACAGTCCTCGTCGCACAACTAAAGAACAAGCTTCCTCTAGTCCTGCAAGTCACGTGTCAGCGGACAGATTACATTCAGGGAATACTTCAGAAATTCCAGGAGCCAGTCATGATACAGATAGTACCAGCACACCTGATATGGTGTCGAAACATAGTGTAATTAACAAAGAAAATCACGCAACAAGAGAAAGTGTTGATAAAAGTGATGTTGTGTCGGTTGTGAATCCGTCTGTGGATGATTCTAAGGAGATGAATGTGAAGCCACGTGCACACAGCAGTCCCAAGACTTTGATACCGCACACCTCACCTGTGTTGTCGCTCTTGTCGGACCACGAGGGCGACACACCTCTTCCTCAGCTACTACCCCCTGTGGATCAGCAGCGATCTCGGAGCAGCAGTGAACCTTTGTATGCCGATTCAGGGACACCTAATTCGTCGTTGAAGGATTCTGGCAGTAGCAAACAAGAGTTTAAATCGGACGACGCTTCCGTAGAAATGCCGTCACCGCCTTCATCGAACAAGCCAGTCTTCTGCCTCAAAACGGACCAGCCAGTTGCTGTGGAGAACCGCATCAACCCAGATAAAGTTGAACATTCTGGCAGCGAAGATGCAAAAGTTCAGTTGAAACGGACAAGTTCACAGCAGCTGTCGTCATGAGAACACTTGAATTTAAAGGATTTTCTTTTTCTGTTAACTGTACATACTCTTGGTTGTGTATACTTTTGGTGATAGCAGACCCCTTTGTTTTGTTGATTTGTCTTGTATAGTGAAGTTGAACCTCACAGGGCAGGGAATTTTCCTCTTTTAAGAAGATTTTCTCTTTTTTGGTTTCGATTTCCTCTTTTTTGATTTCCAGTTTCCTCTTTTTTGTCTCTTTTTCATAATTATTTTGAATTAATCCATGCAAGAATGATTCAATAAAATTTTACATCACAAAAAATAGTTCTATCTCACAAGCCTATTAATTTGTGGAATGACAATACACCTGGAAATGTTTCCTCTTTTTTTGTCATTTGTAATTCCAAGCCCTGACCTCAATTCATTTACAGTAATTTTTTATGGCCTTGATCATTGGGATATGTCAGTTGTATTAATAATTATTCTCACTGTCTTGAAGAGTCCATTCTTTTTCCCCACTCAGTTTTCAAGTGACGGCCAGTTGCTAGAGATAGTGTGTTTTGAACAAAGTTGCTGGTGCAAGCTGTCATCAGTACTGAACAAAAGTAAACAGACAAAACACTGTTTCCCATCATTACGAGAGTAAAAATGGCAGGTATTGACTATTTTAGTGGCAAAATTCTAATTACGGAATGTTTTAGCCACATTTCCAACTTTCCCATTTACTCTCCTTCATTCTTCGTCTTCAGAGAAGGCTATTCTGACGTTGAGTTTAGCCTCCATCCAGCTATCATGACTGGGAATCCCGCGTCATTTTGTCTGAATGTATGGCATATACTGTATACAGTAAGTAATCGCGCGAAACTTTGTTTCCTAGAGTTTACTTTCATTATTGGATAAGTCTGTCTTCCTGTGACCTCTTTTATTCAGTATCTACTCACTGATGTGACATGAGGCAAACAGAATTTTGGTAAATGTTAATTTAACCGTTGTCGTTTGTGCTTCATGGCTCATCCTACCGACTGCGGTAAACGGTTCGTTTCCGTCATCGCATTAGGCTTGGGTAACTCCCTGAAGTATTGCCTGCCTCTCTGCATCACTGTGATCTCTTAACGAAATGACATTAAGTGAAGCACAAATTTGGGTTGTTTTAATGTCGATTATTTTGTTATATTCCAATTGAAGATCTTGGCGTAACTGCAATGTAATTTCACTGGGAATTTTTCTGGAAACTATTTTTGTAAAGGATTTTGTATGCCATATATGCATGTGGTGTAAGTTGTTACTCTACTGCGACTTTGCTAGACTTTCTTTTGGCATACCTTTTGGTACTTAGCTTTACTCCATCTACATATTAAATGATGTATTAGTTAAGAGTGCAATACTGTGGTATGGTGGTTCAAGAGATAGTTTGCACACCTCAGCTGGTGAAGCGTTCAAACTAAGATTAAATATGCTGAAGGCAGTTTGGGAAATGTTGGCTATGAGATCCATGCTTGCCTGGAAAACTTGCATTTCATGACTTGAATTATTTCTTCAGAAGAAATAATATTGCTTGACGAATGCAACACTCGCCAGTTTTTAAGATGTTTGCCTGAAGGTCTTATTACAGTTGTGTGCAAACAATCGCTTCAACTTATGAGTTCAGTAACTATAAACTATTTATTGATAATTTATTTTAATTTAAAGGGATGACCAATTTCATAGTTTTAGGGTTTGGATTTCAAAGTCAAGTTACTCGCAGCAAAATGTTACTGTAGATGTTCATATTAGTTCACAAACTCTTTATAGAGACCTGCTTAGGTACAATATTTAGGTCATGGTAATTTATTTACTTTTGCATATTAAATTTGGTGATTTGTTAAGCACAAACCAAATCCACATTATTTATGTGTGGTGGTCTGTGATAAGGAATTTTTTTTTTTTGATAACATCATTATGTGAATGGGTTAGTTAGGACGGTAGATGCAGTTTTGAAAGTACTGTTATTGAAGAACAGTTATTTTTATACTTTGAGGATGAGAGGAGATTTTTATCTCCTGTTTCATGCTTTTTGTTGTGAAGTGTCAAACCTTGTGTTTGTCAAACAAGCAAAGGTTGTTAGTTTATCATTCTAATGCTCAGATTTCCATTGCTCTTTGTTAACATGAAAGCAATGCTTATTCAACAATTGGTTGGACTTCAAAACCACTTGCCTGGACTTCAAGACCAGCTGGTTGGACTGCAAAATCCAAGGGCCGGTGTTCTAACTTGGTGGCCGAACCTCAAAGCGCGATGTCTGCTACCTCAAAACCAGATGGCCGAACCCAAAAAACTGGTTGGCCAAACCTAATATGGATTGGCGGGTGCTCAAACCCCTTGGCCGAACAAGTCACCGGCCAACTGGTTATAGCACTGGCCATTGTGTTTTGGGTCCAGAAAACTACTTGCAGTTTTTTTTTGGGTGAGGCCATTGCATTTTGAAGTCCGAACGACATGTTTGATCACCGGCCATTTGATTTTGCTGTCCAGCCGACTGTTTTGAAGTCCGACCAATTGTTGATTCCTCCCCTTGTTATTTGGGTAAAAGAATTAGAGTGATATCAGTCATTTTAACAATGCAAATGGACAAGGAACAAGTGGTTACGATTGAATGATGTTGTTCAATAGAAAACATGACATTGTCAAGCAACAGCATACCAGTTCTTTTCCAGGAGGACTAAAGTTCACATCAAGATGGCATAAAAATTTACTCCCAGGTGGTATACTAAGAGAGTTTATACATTTGTGACATGTCCTGTTTTTCTGTTCCTACCTCAGGGAAAGATTAAGCATTGTATAAAACCTGTATATAGTTCTTGTTCATACCTCAAACTGTTTAACACATCGTCTCATGTTCAGTTCATTGGACTCGCACTCTACTTATCTCTATGCTATTATTGGATAAGTGTTGTGTGTTGACCTCACATTTGAGTTCACAGTTATCCAATCATGAGCTTACATGTGTTGCAAGAGAGCCTAGCATATTGCAAACCCGACTTTTAGTTCGTCTCAAGTTTTTATTTGTGATGAGTACTATAGATTGAAATAGATTACTGCAGTTTTAAGTGACTGTTGGATACAAGTTTTCTTAGTCCTAGAAACAAAATGAGTTGCTATTTTTCTGTATAGTAATTCTATTGACTTTGTGATTGACGGGTAATAAATATTTAATATCTAGCTACTTTGTGATTTAGTACCATTGGTTGGATCACAAGTGCTGGCCAATGGCATCACTGTTCTTTCATTGATCATTGTGTCATTTCAAATGATACAAAGAAGTGAGAAGTAGTCTATACTCAAAAAAGATTATGTTGGACCCTAGAAAAATGTCCAAATTTGGCTAATTTCAGAACATCGTATCTCAGAATTGACCAATTGTATTCTTCATATAAAACTTTCAGATACTATGTTTTATGCACTGTTTTTCCAAAATTATTAGGAATTTTTCTTAACATGTTCTGCTTTTGCACAAGGGGCTATCAGAAATAGGTCTTTTAGGATCTTTATGAAAAAATGCGCATGAAACAAAAACGAATTGATATTTAGAAAAATGTTAGAATTTTTGACTGATTTCATCTTAAAATAAGTAAAAGTAGAAATTTTCTGAAAGAACAAAGCCTCCAGAAGCCTAAATTTATACTTATCTCCCACTAAGTGGGTCATGTGACCATGTCTTTTCAGTGAAATTTAGGAAAAAAGGTTCGTTCAAGGTAAAACAATGGTAACATTACCAAAGGTTGAAGTAAAAGTTTTTAAACACGCATTTTTGAATTTCAAAATCTATACCTTTTTATTTGTAGCTAATTTAAAATAAATACTTATCGATAAGATGCTATATAACGTGAACATTAAGTACAAAATTTAAAAGCAAAAACATTGAAAGACAAATTTCTTCACATCAGATGTTTATTTTGTGATTAACGTGACTACAAACACTGTTTTCATCAAAAAGCAATACCACAAAGATCATTTAGAAATAAAACATTGTTTTAACCACAGAACGGCTTGGTATTTTCCTCTTTTAAGAGGATTAATTTTACCATTTGGTTTCAATTTCCTCTCACTTGATTTCCAGTTTACTTTTCTTCATTTCTTTTTTATCATTATTTTGACTTTATTCATGCAAAAAATGTTTCTTGTAGTTAAATTTTACAACACAATAAATATTTCTATCACATAAGCTTATTTGTAGAATGATACGTCACCTGGAAAATTTTCCTCTTTTTCTGTCATAGGTCATTCCAAGCCCTGAACAAAGGGAGAACCAGAGCAAACACAGAAGACAGAAATCAGAAATAAAACAATTGAAAATGAGTATAAAATATATTGTTGCCGGCATCTCACTAAATTATTTGTAACATAAACACTTGGTCAAAGAATTGGTCCACAACTGGGTATGAACATGTATAGCAAAAAGGTGGAAAACAATTGCAATATAACAGCGTGTCTATCAAGAACTATCAAGTTTCAAAAACGATTATTATTTCATTTCAATTGAATAAAAAATATCAAGTATAAACTGAAAAAGTTCTTTCATTTAACAATGTTGAACTGGACATGATGAGTCTATGGCAGGTGGACACTTCTTCACCAAGAAAGAATTCACAATAACGAAAACTGAAAATTTGTAAAACTGCAGAAGTTTTGTTACTCAGGAGATGGTTCTTCTCACATGTGCTGTATGCTGCTTAACAAATAATTACGTCAACAGAAATTTTCAAAGAATTTGCATTACCTAGACTATAAAGTTATCACCCTCTTTTCCATTCATGTGTTCTTGACATCAACGCTGTCTGTTCAGTGGTCAGTGAATGCCAAGGAGTTTACACTGACTACAAGGACACCTTAAGGAGGAATGTATAACCGTTTTTTGATGTTATCTTTAGTAAATCTACAGATCCCAAGTGTCCTTGTAAAGACGTATGTCAGTACTTTTACTAACCATAACATCAATAAATGGTCGCTTTCTCCCTTAAACAACACCTTTAAAAACACTTTATATATAATGAGTTAGTGACAAAGTGAACTTATTAAAAAAATTGGTCAAAAAATACGAGTCAAGCATCAGCCACACATTTGATCACATTATAAATAAATTTTACACACTCACACAAACACATATGATCCCAAATATTCAATCAGTTTGCACACCATCTCAAAATACTAACAGCTGCCAAAGAAGATAATACTACTGCGTGAGGTAGTCTAAACTTGAGATAGGTTTATATAAAAATTCCCTAGCTGCCTACACAGTAAAACCCACACAAGTCGTACAGATACAGTCAGATCTTTGCTCAACTCGGACGAAGTTCTGAAGTAAAAATGTTGGAGATCGTGCACTCAGGTCCTTCAGGCAAGTCGCATTTCGCTATACTCAGATAAAATCTCTCAGCCCCATTGGATCCAAGTTGAACGAATTTTACTGTATTTTGGTCTTACAGGTCGCTATTCTATTTATAATTTTGTACGATAATTGGTAATTACTTAACTAATAATTATTAATTACTAGCAACATGAGAATGACCATAGTGTTTATATGCTGCTTAATGTTTACATCATAGTTAAACACTACAATTCAATAACAATTTGTGGAAGGGCAGCAACAGGATGGAAGACAGCATGGGCACAATGAATCATACATAAGCCATTCGCAATTGTCCTTTCAACATCTCAGAATCGCCCCTCAGAAAAACTACACTTAAGTACTACAGTATTGGCAGGACAATACATTAGACACATTAATTTTGCACTCTCTAAACCCTGTTTAAGCCTACAAGAAAATATTAACAACGAACAAATCACTTCAATTTTACTTCAAAACAAAATAATGCTATGTATAACCCTCGTTAACCCTAAGACTTGGGACACTTTAAAAAATCCTCACAAAGTCTGCAAAACCGGCATTTATTTAGCTCGTAATTTGACGCTTTGTCAGTAAATTAACAATTGTAAGGAAAGACTGGTCATAAGGCATTGTAGGATCCATTTTGTGGCACAAAGAGTGTTTAAATGGAGGAGGAATTAATTGTAGAAATAGAAGGTAACAACCATTTTTGGGTCAAATCATGAAACCCAGTGATATAGTAATATAGTATAGTGTGAAATGAATTTGAGCCAGAGAGCAAATCCACCAAAAACAATCCTAAATGGAAGGCGCTCTACCACACCTTTCACGCTGTTTCTACGTTTCTGGGTTCTCTTCTATAGAGCTCTGTTTTGTCGTGTTCCGAATGTCCTTCAAGAAGGGCATCAAGTTTGTTCCTCCTGTTCCTTGGTTAGACACACTTTCGAACGTCTTATTCTTCTTGTACGTTTGTGATGGCACAAGAATGTACCTGCAGAAATTAAAAGGGGGTTTACAAGAAAAAATCATCATGAATCAGGTAGGTGAGGTAGAAAAACTTCACAAGAGAGAAAATTAAATATCAAGTGTAATCATTTTATAAATTTCATTTTTTTTTAATAAAAAATAATTGCAGGCGCGTCTGGTACACGTTGTGCCACACGTGCGCAGGCCGCTCATGTAGGCCCATAGTTAAAACCAAGCTGAGGAGCTAGAGACCCGACTCAAGGGTCTAACAGTGTGCCCCAGTGGGACTCGAATCCACGACCTTTGGTAAAGGAAGCGCCCCCTATCCCAATAATCCACACTGCCTCCTTAAAATTTCCGTAGGTGCTGATGCATGGATATAGACCTCTCCGATGGTTAACAATGTACCTCCAAAGACTTCACGGAGCTCACAACATACAAAAACTAAACAATAGTGAAGTCATTTAAATTATTTTGTAAATGTGAAGTACATGCCAAAAATGATCAGACAGAATTACCCATCATTACAGCTGAGTGCAAGTGGAGTTCCATCGTCATCCGAGTAGCCAGAATGACCCATCATGACCCGTGTTTTATCGTTAGATGGCGATTAAGTGGTTGATGGAAAACATTCAATACACTCGGAAGAGTAAGAGTATTTTTCCTGATTCATAAATCCTTAGCAACCATCTCGCCGTCAAATTACACAGTTGTGCTGGAGGACAACCAAATTGCTCAATGTAAAAAGTCCACGAATGAAAGAAATTGCATGTTGTCATCGTCAACTAAGCCCTTCATGCTTACCAGAATTTGAAATTGGGTAAAGCAAGTCGCTTTCTCAATGTCATTTTACTAAAGAGCTCTATGTCAATTGGTTGCTATTGGCTGTGTAGATACAACTGAGATATGGTAGAAGCTAAGAGCTGAGGTACTGAAAAGTATTTTGGTAGACAGTTCTACGCAAACACTTAACGTAATTCTTGATTTGTGTCGGTACATCATTTAGTGCTCAACATAATCATTTTCAAAGGCCACAAAGAAGAGGTTATGGCAGTCGGTGATTTGCTTAAACTTACTTGGCAACTATTTGTAAGTGATAACTCCTGAAGTCTGTGAGAGCTTCGATACACTGGTTGTACCTTTCAACCAGTCCCAAGTCACTACTTGAATGAACTGTTGGTACATAGAAACAGAAACACACGCTATCAAAAATATTGACCACGTCAGTCAGAATTTGATCAATCTAACAAGATTAATTTACTTTATGCCTTCATAAATTGCAAAACAAATAATTACCTAGTAATTGCTATTGGTCAAAAATACTCAAAATATTTCAAGAGTGATATTAATTATGAGAGTAAATCTTTGACCAAATCAATGCTCCATGTCGAGTCGGGCTCAGTTTCAAGGAAAATGTATGCTGCTAAAAACAAACAAGAAAATAATACAAACTAATTTACACACATCTCTGAACACATGCAGAAGCCATTTTGCAACAATAACCTATAAATAAAGATAAAAAATATTGTGTATTTTCTACAATTTTGTGCACATGGAGACACTTTTACCATAATAACGCAAAGCAGGAGTGATACTGTTCGCAAACTGTCTCATCCATTTTAAGTCATCAGTGCCCATGAGTGGCGGTCTTTAACTACAGAAACATTTGAAAATGTTTGAGTTTCATCAGACATCCTACAGATGGCGGTCACCAACAAAGAGATTTCAAAAAGGCTTCTATAAGAATTTTTTGACTTACCAAAAGTTTTTACTGAATGAAGCCCGATATCTTCAATAAATTTTCTATGTTCCGGTAGCATGTAACTCCTCATAAGCATCAGAAACTCTGTTTTGTCTGAAATGAAAGTTATCATTTACCAATTAGTGCGTGAACCAATTTCAGTGCAGAAAGCAGTTTTACTTTTGAATGACAGTGAAATACATTTGGCAAATACTCAGTAATCAAAGGTGTTTGCAGATCAGTTAAAGCATTCATTTTGATTGAACACTCTGAAGAAAGAGTAAATCTTTGAATACAGACAATCATGCAAAATTGTCCAAG
Organism: Phoronis australis; assembly: GCA_002633005.1. Classification (NCBI taxonomy): domain Eukaryota; kingdom Metazoa; phylum Phoronida; family Phoronidae; genus Phoronis; species Phoronis australis. The sequence goes on along the minus strand of NMRA01000060.1, from coordinate 404,299 downwards.
AGACAACATGTCATGTGACATACCATGTGACTCATGCCTGGTTGTCATAAAAAATGTACCTGTTGAAAGAGAAATTTCCCTTTTCATGCAGACTGAAATGTGAAAATCAGAAAAACACATGTCACAAGTTTTTGCCGCTAATTATATATGAGCGACGCCAGGCCTTCGATGATGTTGTTGCTTATAACTATCAGGCTGTTGTAGTGAAGAACAAACAGATGCTTTGGGATGATTTCTGTCAGAGTTCAGACCCCGGAGACCTATCAATCACCAGCAAATTCTACTAGAATCTGGCTAAGGAAATGAAAAGAATCTCAACCGTAGCAGGATCTGGTCTTCAGCTTATCCAGGGACCTAATGGTAAGACGCTTGCTACAGACCAGGAAAAAGGTGACGAAGCCTTCCTTCTAAGATACCAGAAACAACTGCAGTCAAATGGCCCTGACATTGTCCAACAAGAATTACGCACAGTGAACCAGCATATCGAGGAGAATGATCAAAACAATGAGCAACCAGTCTCACCTGAAGAACTAGATGCAACCCTACGTTCGATAAGTAAAGACACAGTTCCCGGGCCGGATGGAGTTAAATATTCTAACCTGAAAAGCATGAGCCCTGAGGAGAAGAGCCAGCTCCTTCAGATCATAAACAGTTCACTTGTTGATGGGACCATGAACCAGGCCCTTAGAGACTGCAACATGGTGGTTCTTCCAAAGCCGATGAAAGACCATAGCAAACTGAAAGGATACAGAATCATCACCATGGCGAACACCTGGGCAAAAATTACGGAAAAAATTGTAGTGCAGCGACTAGCATATGACCTAGAGAGACGTGGCTGTCTATCACCGAGAGTTGAAGGAGCTAGACCAAGAAGATCCACTGTCTCCAACATTGAAGCAATACTGCATGAAATTCAGCAGGAAATGCAGGTTTTGCAACACACTGCAATTGCTCTCTTCGATCTGGAAGATGCCTACAACAAAGTGGATGTGGGTATTCTTGCCAAATGGAGGTGTCTGATATGATGATCCGTTGGATCCTAGTCTTGCTGGATACCCGCAGATGTCAACTCAAATTCGGCAAGTGGAAGTCTTTGAAGCAAGCTCAGGCCTCCCGCAAGGGTCCCCTCTCAGCTCAGTGCTCTTTAACGTCAACATGGCAGATCTCATACAAGCAGCAAGTGTATGTGGAGCTACAGCTATGTTGATGACTTGATAGTCGCTAATGAGGCGAACACTTTACGACATGCCGTGGAGGGCATGCAATCAGCAAGTAATGGTGTGGCCGATTGGACCGAAGACAACAAGATGTCCATCAAACCAGACAAAGGGGAATGGATGTTAGTCTCACGAGGTTATTTCAACCCAAACATGTTCACCCTGGGGTATAGGGGAGCCTATTGATACCTCAAGTCCCTGAAGTTACCTATCTAGGAATTAAGATGGATCGAAGAATGACGATAAACTCCCATGTCAAATTCCTAGCTGAGAAAGGTGCAAAGAGTCTGTCACTGTTGAGATATGCAGCAGCTCAGTAGATCCAACAAAAGAGCCTGGTGCAGCTCATAAATGCAACTGTCGGCGCAAAAACTGAGTATGGGCTCCATCTGTGCCTTTGTGCCTCCCAACAGTCAATGACCAAACTACAGAGGATTCAAAACCAGGCCATGAGGATATTAACCAGTTCAGCTAGACCCACTCCGGTAAACAGTCTCCAATACTGGTTAGGTATCAATAGCATCCGTACTAAACAGAAGACACTAGCAGCCCAAGCATATCTAAAGGCAGCTACAACAAACTCTCATCCTCTGTACCTGGACTTGAGAGAGCATAGTGATGAGCACACTGCACAGAGGCTGGTAACTGTTCAATCATGGGTTATCGGAGCTAGGGAGCTTGTCGAAGAGGTATGTCCAGTGGAGAGCATCAACAGCATAGAGTGGTCCAAAGCCACAAACTTTGTCATCAACACCATGGAGATTGGAGGCCGTCATTGGCGGGAAAGAGCTGCATGACTGTATCAACCAAGCAACTGTATTGGAATGGCTTGAAGAACTATCTCCCACAATCATTGTTGCAACGGACGGCTCACTAAGAGATGACACTATGGCTTGGCCAGCAGTTGCTTGGACTCGCGAGGGACTACACCTCTTCGAATGGTCAACAGCACGGGTTGGAAAATACTCGTCTTTTAGAGTTGAATATGAAGCATATGAAGACGCCCTAGTCTGGTGCTCACAGAACACAACACCTGCAAACAGATCATTTCTACTTACAGACTCCGTCAGCCTCTAAGCAGGCTAAAAGATGGTCATGTGAAAGATTCCTGGATCCCTCTGTTCACCTCTATTAATGGTCTCTTCACCAGTGTTTATACCAGGACACTGCGGCATCTCATTCAACGTCAAGGCGGATGAGCTTGCAGGCACCGCAGAAACGATTACCGACCTCCTTCTCACACCAGCAGATGTAATCTCCAGAGTGCGTGAATCGCTTACAGATGCCAAGACTGTACAACAGCAGAAGAGATGTGCAAGAACGCGCCTCGTAGAGCGAGGATTGCAATACGGAGATGCAGCAAAAACTCGTATCAGGGGAAAAGATCGAAGCGTGTGTAACCAGCACGAACTTGGTTGCATCTCCAAATTTACATTGCGTGCGATACTGGAAGGAGGAGGGCCAGAGACTATCCCGGTGCCTACCCTCTGACGTCACCACAGAAACACAAACAGAAAAGTACTATCTGAAACAAAGCAGTCAAAATTTGCAAAACTTGACCAACACTGTCAAAACTAATATCCTTTTCATGCGCTTCTTACTTGACCACTGAAAAATTAGAAATAAAAAAGGAATCAGTTTCTCTCATCGTACCCAAAATTCAAGACGTTTTATACCAGAGGTGCATGAGTGACCTGGTTTATAGTCCATGTTTCAGATTGTGAATAAGAAAATTTTCTTTTAGTAGGGACGTCCTGGATTATACGGAGATAGAACTTTCCTTTGTCCCGGAGATTAGAAAGCGCGTGACCTCGTTTTGGAAGTGAGGCACATTTTGGTGTCTCTGATTGATGTCAGGAAGGCAAAGAATTTCAGATCACGCATCCACGAGTATTTTAATAATTATCCAGTTTATCAAACTTTTTCACGTCAGAGTTGCAACCCACAGCACAGCAGTAATTTTAATACTTTGTTGGCATTGGAAGGATGAATAGAGTAATGCAACCGAGAAAAACTTTTAAAGAATCAGACAACAACAAATAACACGTGAAACTCCAATGGCATGATGAAAACGAGGCAGTAGACGTGTCTTGTGACATTGTGGCTAAATACAGCGAGATTCAAGTGTTACTGTGTAATACAGGACGGTCGTATTGCTAAGGTTTGATGTGAGGTTCTTTTCCCACAATATGATGATGATAGTAAAAACTAACCTGCAGAGTGTACCACACCCAGAAACTCATCAAAGCAATGTAGTATACAGCTCTGTGCAGCACTACCGCCGATGCACTGTAAAACAACAACGGGTTAAAAGTAACACTGAAAACTATTTTATCATTCTCGTAAAACATTTAACAGTCCACTAACAACACTACATAGTATTAAACCAAAAGTACAGGAGATGCGATGTCAGAAGTGTACAAGCCACGTGGTATTTTTTAACATTATGTAGAGCCCTTGAAAAATTGCCAAATTTGACAAACTTCAGAACATATTGCAGAAAATTGTGGCAGATCGGATTCACAAGCAGTTATTAAGCCAAAATGATATCCATTCAGACCACAGTATAACCAAGGCAAACAAAAAGTGTCACCTTGCCTTATTTCACAGCTCGACTTTTTGTAATGCATTGCAAAATTAAATCAAAACGTTCGATCCCGGCCATTGTGTGAAATGGGATGTCCCAAGGTAACAGTCGGATTAGTTTCTAAACAGCAATTGACATACCAGAAATATAGAACAATTTGAAAAAAAACACTAAGCAATGAGCAATTAAAGCATTTCCTTGACAGAGCAAAGTGTCAATTTACCTGTATCGGTTTTTCATGCACACCTTGATAGATGAGACCATCAGGTAATATTGAGCTAGATCCACCCCACCTATACATTATGTAATTCAAAAAAGAAGGATTAGATTGCAAATTAAAACTGTTTCCAAGACAACGTGATGGAGGTATGCAAAATAGGTCCATTTGACACCTGCTTGGAAAAATAACATGAAAAATATTCAGTGACACTAATACCAAATAAAAATGCTTGAGTAAGCAAACAAATCTTTAATCCCAAATTTCGAGCTAACCTTTGATGTTAAACTATGTTACCCGCTTGGAAAAATAACATATGAAAAATATTCAGTGACACTAATACCAAATAAAAATGCTTGAGTAAGCAAACAAATCTTTAATCCCAAATTTCGAGCTAACCTCCGATGTTAAACTATGTTACCTGCTTGGAAAAATAACATATGAAAAATATTCAGTGACACTAATACCAAATAAAAATGCTTGAGTAAGCAAACAAATCTTTAATCCCAAATTTCGAGCTAACCTCCGATGTTAAACTATGTTACCCGCTTGGAAAAATAACATATGAAAAATATTCAGTGACACTAATACCAAATAAAAATGCTTGAGTAAGCAAACAAATCTTTAATCCCAAGTTTCGAGCTAACCTTCGATGTTAAACTATGTTACAGATTAATAGTCAGTAAACAATATTTTGGTTTTCAACATGTTTGCATAGCATAGCTGCTGCTTCATAGTTCACTTACCCATTTAGGAAAGGTCTCAATGTATTGTAGAAATGGCTTACATCTAAATCTGAAAAAGAAAACAAATGTATCCAGTAAACCAGATTGAAGCAAATTTAGCAACCAAAAAAGTAAATAAACTCCAAAATGAATGCATTTTACTTTTTCCAGATATTCTCAAATAGAATCCGTTTTATAAAATCTCACCAATTCTGAGCAAAACTTGCAGCCAGAGGCTGTCTTTGTTCATTTTTGACGTCTTCAAACATTGACGTAAATGCACATAATTTCTCAATACAATCAATGGTAGTAGTTACCGTGTGTAACTCAAGCATTCTAAAGCATTATTTTTATGAATTTATGGAAAATGGAATTTCATTTGTCTGCCATACTGTGTTCTAACTTGGTGAAATTTCACAATTATAACATTCCACTGGATTTGAGAGATAACCAGATTGAATGAAAGTGGTCAAAATTTGAAAGTTACCCATCTTTGTAACTTTCTAAATTGTTTTCTGACTTGTGAAACTCTACATGTTCTCTGTAGCAATGGTAAAAGTCTTTTCAACCAAAGCAAATGTCAAGGCTGTTTTTATTGTGGCAAGTGGCCCTAGGGTCTGTATCACCAAAAGTGACTTCATACTTCAAACAGAAATTTTACGCAAATAGGTCTGAAAAATAATTAAGTCTCACTTGATCAAAAAAGTCTCTGAGAGACACATAACTGGTAGTCACTGAGATAATTTCTATAAATGATTTCTACTGTGATGAGCTCAGGATTAGCTAAACCCTTATTCAACAATAGGGTTATGCAGTAACACTCCAATCTCACTGTATTTACCCAAAATGCCATTAACATCCATCATGCTGCCTCATATGTGCCATTGCAGGTTCACAAGTTACAATGCCAATGAAGTATTACTGCTGTGCCGAGAGCTGCAACTCCGATGTGAAAAAAGTTTGATAAACTGGACAAATACCAGTGGATGACTGATGTTAAATTCTTCGCCTTCCCAACACCAATAAGAGACACAAAAATGTGCCCGACTTCCAAAAAGAGGTCACACGCATTCTCATCTCTGGGAAAAAGGAGAGTTCTATCAACGTGTAATCTGGAACGGCCCATTTTGAAATGGGGGTATAAGACCAAATTTCTGTTTTAAGTCCTTTAAGAATTAAAAGTTACTTTCATGAAATGGATCCCTAGTTCTTCATTTTTTTCAAATAGCTTACCTGAAGGAGAGCAGTTTAAAAGTTATAAACGTAAATATCCTACCATGCATCCTTGTGAGTGCTTGTTTCATCTTCTTCAATGATTCAGTACTTCCTTCCAGTGCCTCCTTCACTCTCCTCGGGTCGTCATTTTTGAGTGCTTGAATGCCCTCTGTGATACTCTGAAAATATCAGCAACATGCTGAAAACAAATTTTTGTTCAGGAGAAATCTCACCAATTTTGGACAAAAACAATTGCCAAATTTAATCTTTTTCATTTTCCAAGGGCTTCTAATATTGTTGCAAACAGTCCACCCAGTTCCTCAAAACACTGCCTGAGTAGGTTAAAAGGTTTGAATGGAGAAAAAAGTTGACTTTCAGAGAAATTTGACTTTAACTATCAACTGCTGATTCGATTCCTTTGTGTGACTGTAAGCTCTAACCCGCTTACCACAGCATTTTGTACCAACACAATAGACTTATTTGTCAAGTTTATTTGAGGGTGATTCTAGATAAGATCCTGATGTTGGAAATTTCTTGGTTTTGAGTCTAGTGGCATGGTATGTTACGCTATTAAATAGATGAAATGTTAACAAAGCAGAGGGGGTAATCAGGAATTCTAGCCATGAGCCTGGAAAACACATAGAGCTCAACCCTTACCATGGGAGGGTACTAAACTTTCCAATTTCAACAAAACACTTAACAACAGTACAACCCAAAAGTATTCATGCAAAAAGAGTGTGTTGCAAACACAGAGAGAACTAGCCCACGAGAAAATTATTTTCGCTTCAACACCAACAAAGTGGACACCACAATGAATACGCCTTTTTAAGAATTTAGGAAAATTGATTGAAATAGTACATTACGTACTCGTTCTCTTGCACTGTTAAAAGCAAGAAATTTCTGACATCTCGATCTGATCTAGAATTATATTTGATTAAACTTGACAAACAAGCCTGTTGTGTTTATACACAAAGCTGTGGTAGTGCGCAAGTCGGAGCTTACAGTCACACAAAGGAATCGGCAGGTGAAAGTATGTCTAATTTCTCTCAAACTCAATTGTTTATGTCTGTTCGAAGTGTTTTGGCGATAGTATTTCATACAAAACATCATTGTCGCCACATTTGTTCAAAGTCATTTGGAAATAGTATTTTTAAGTATCGATTAGCGTCAGGCGCGCTGTTTACAACATGATTGCTGGATTGCGTGACCTTATCAGATGAATGCAGACAATGAGAGAGCTGGACTATGTAAACATTGGTTTGCCAACTTTCTCCATTTGCTATCGCTGCCGAACTGATAACGACACTTTTGTATCCCGACTAACCAATCAGTGAAATCTGGATACTTGTCCCACAGCGCGGGTACGTAACAAAAGATGAAGATATATTACGAGACATATTTTGTAATCAAAACACTGGTGAAAACAAAAAATGCATCCTTCTTTAAGATTATGTAAAGTCTCAATAATTAGCCAAATATCTACCAAACTATAGGTTTTCACTCAGTCAGTAAAGGCATATATTTTCTGAAAGTAGAAAATCTGCAGAATTTGATTTTTGACTTTTACCAATATGCCATTAATTGGATCACATTATCAGAGCTTTTTAGTAAAATTTAGCAAAAAAGATACATGGAAAGCAAAACAACAGTATCGATAGAATATCAGATTTTATTTGATATAAGCTTCAAGATGGGAGCCAAAAAAATAACAGTTTTCTAAAATATCATTTCGTTTCCACTTTATGCAAATGAGTTTTTCACGAAAAATTTTATCCATTATTTAAAAGCCTCTCATGCAAAACTAGAACACTTCAAAAACATTTCCCAACAGCGTTTTGGAGAACTGAGCATAAAGTATAATATCTGAACATTTCCTATAATTACGATAAGCCATTTCAGAGAAATGTTTCAAATTAGCCAAATTTGGACATTTTTCTTAAGTCTTACGTAACCTTAAAGCAGTCCATTTCATCATGACAGCATTTTCCCGTTCAGTGACTTTACCAGACCAAGGGGGTTCTGAGCATGTGATAACATCTAGCTTCTTTGTTAAGTGCCAAGCAAAGTCTTTTGTTTGTTATGACAACAGGCAGGCCAATTATCTACCAGGCTTATTACAGACAATGTGTGAACATTGTCAAACCCAGAGCCAATTGGTACATTCAGAAAGAATATCGTAACTTCGGTTGCAGTTGGGCGATTTTGGCGATTCAAAAACTAAACATGATCACCATTAGACGAGGATTGGTTTATGTTCAAATATGTTATAACTTAACTTTTATTTTTAACAGCACAGCCCAGTCAGGCTAGATACGATCTTTTTGAAGATTAGAGCAATTATTGAATAAAAGAGAGCTGGCCCTCCAACCATGAATGCCAGAATGAAGTTAATCCGTTTTGTAAGATGTTGGCTACAGGGGTAAACTTTCCAACTTGTTGTTGGGCTATAGAATGGAACAAGTTGGGAACAACGGGAAAACGCCGTAATGTCACATGTCCTACCTTTAATCCATCCGCTGCTTGAAGTTCTATCGCTATGGTAACTCTCATGAACCAGCCACAGCCCCATGTGCCAGTAGGAAAGTTGAATATGGTCTCAATGTTGCTGTTAAAAAGCAAAGTCCGATACAAGATAGGACAAGAGAGCAGCTAAACTCGAACCTTACTAAGAGCCAGGCATTTGGCAGACTTTGAAGTGGCTAATTAGAACCCCTTTTACTGTAACAGGAGTGCCCTGAACATGATTATGTAAGTAAGATATATGCGCCCTCTAGTGGTCAAGCTGTGTATTACGTATGGAATTTTCCTATGATGTTGAGTCCTTTGGACATGGCCAAATATGGTCAGAGCTAGGAGCTATGGGCCTTGCCCTTCAGATCGTGTCTGATTGGTTGAAATTGTGTACTTAAGCTTTGTCTCTGTCAGACACGAGGAGTCCAGTCGCAGAGTTCAAGAAGCAAACATTTACACCTTCACTCACACCAAAATTGCAACTGTTTGTGCAGTTTTCGGGCTCCTCCCGAACTTGGTTGCCAACAGTTTAGCCCCATGCAATTCTCGGGCTCCTCCCGAGCTTGATTGCATCTCACCTTTCGGATCTGAATAACCAAATTGCCCCGTTCTTGCACACACAACTATTAATCAGCGACTGGCTTGCCCGTGTATCAGAACTGTATAAATCACAACGCTGCGATACTAAATCATGCAACAACTGGATTGCTTGTAAGTGTGGAATATTGTAGTTATATATTCTTACAATAAACCTATGTATTATTCACCAACTTTTAGTTTTCAACATCACCCTCAGTCCGCACCGGGCTCGTAAAATCGGGGCGCCTTGGTCGTAGATACCGCCCCCGTTACACTACGAACAAAGCTAACTTTTCGTTAACACCATTTCCCGGTGTAAAATGTCTTAATTTATCCCAGACTCAGATTACAGATTTTTGTACTTAGAAAGAACTGGCAATATGCCAAGATCAGAACTCAGTTCCTTTCACTAAAGAAGAGTTTATATTTGCAAGTTAATTCAGACAAAAAAGTTTTGCAGTTTGACAGTTCGTGCAGTCACCCCTCAGATTGTCTCGCTTCAACATAGCCTCTTGATATGACTGGATCCAAGTTATACAATTTCACATTGTTTTCTCATGGGGTGATAATCACCCACAGGGGGCCCTACACTTTGAGAACCAGTGTTCTCCACTAGGCATGAAACTGGTTCTCAAAATCTGGGACCCCTGTAAGTGATAACGTTATAGCACTTTTAGAGGTAACATGTTAAATTAGCAAATAATAGTCAGAATTAAACGAGAAGGTTTGCATAATTACGAACTTACTGTGACATGAAAAATATTTAATGTCAGAACACAAAAGCATTAGACACAGCTTTTTAATGTATGTAAAAACTGCATTATGGGTAATATAGCCAATATTAAAGCATGGTTAAAAGTTAAGTTTTTTTCCTCCAATTATAATTTTTGAAACAATATAAATCACCAACTTTTCAACAATTTTATTTCCCGACTTACTGAGAAATGTAATATTGTACCTAAAGACCGAACAGTTAAAAAAACACAATAAAATCTTCAGGAGAACTCCTTGATATTGCATAAAACTTACCAAATATCATAAGGCCTGAAATGAAAAGGAGCAAGTAATTAGAATTTCATTCATTTACACTTGCGTTTAGGCCGGCAATAGTCATATTGAGGAATGGCTGGCCATAACGGGCATAACCTTATAAGCAGACGACAAAATTTACATCATGTAAACGTATGGAAATTGTGCAATTTACATGGATACTTGTGGCATGTCAATGCCATGTTCAAGGTTGTCCTGTCACTAGTATGCTATTTATCAGAAAATGCCGCAAACAAGTAATATTTTCAATTGTTTTTGGCCACAATAAGAGCAACTGTACAAAGATAGAGATCACATTTTAGTTCAAACATTTGATTTTACACTACTCGCAAAACATCATAACTAATTCCAAAACATACATCCACTTCAACTACCATAAAATCTCACCAATTTCAAACAAAAATAATGGCCATTTTTTCACTGTTCAAAGGTCATTGACACTGTTGAGTGCCTATCAATTACTCAAAGCACTCCGATGACACGATGACAGGTCTGGAATGGAACTGGTATATAGACAAATATAAACAAAGATTGTTATTACTCGAGTCATTTATTATACTGATGGAGAAGCCTGTTCTAAACCATCAATTCACAGGCTACAGTAAAGCACTGTCTCTATTTAATTAGTCTCATCTGCTCTGTCCACTGGCTGGCTATTTGCCCTATTGATGATATAGGATCTGTTTGATCACCTGCTATGCCAAGTATCCAACAATGTTGTGAATGGTTTGTTGTGTCACGACCTTTTACTATGACCTCTTGCTACCCACTGACGTCTCATATCACAAAGTGCTGCGATTTAATATAAGTTTAAAACAATCTATCTATCGTTTGTTCTTTCAACGATGTCCCTTGGGACGCTACAGCACAGATGCGATCAGTATTAAAGAAGTATTTTTAGACAGCAACGAAAGTCCTATTGCTATTTAACCACATTTATAAATATTTGCGCATAAAACGGGAAGATAAATTCCACCTATCTGATATATCGTGTCCTAAATTGGTCAAGTGCTACATTAATTCTTCATATGTAATTTACAAATTAAACGAGACTTACCTGGAAGTTGAAGTTTGATAATTGTAATTTTAACAACCTATTAATGAATGAAAAGATTACGTGAGAAGTGCATGCAGATCTCATGAATCGTATTTCTGCATGCAGAATTAGCACACAGTTTGACAGACAAGTGAAATTTTATTTCAATTTCTAAAATTTTCAAAAAAAATAAAGAAAATAATAAGGGCTGTTCCAGCAAAATGCCTATGGGAGGGGAGGGGGGACAGCAGTCGAAATAAATATCTGTGGGTGATTATCTTTTGAAGAAAATTTAATTATTGATAGTCCTTCTTGAAAGAAGTAAATCATAAAAATTTTTTTGATCTGTAAATGTTGATAGGTTGGTATTTTCAGCGAAACATGGACTCTCAAAAGAAATCCAAACTCACCAAATATGCACTTGGCAGATACTCAAAACTATCCAAAAACCACAAAACAAGCCTATGTTGCTAATGTACAGAATGCAATATGTGCACTATATCCTTACTCAAGTCATGAGCAACTTGATTACATGCACATTGTACAGCAGCCATATTAGACTAAAAATTACGGCAATACTAAGCTGGTGTTAACACATCAAAGAATTTAAAATTGATGATTTTCAAATAAAAAGTATGAGGAGTCAGATAGAAAAGTTCCAAATATTCACTTGGCATAGCAGCCTAAAAGTGTTCGTGGAGACAGTTTGACATTTGTAGATCCAGGAATTGAAAATACAGACACACAGTGGACAGAGAAAACCTAGTGGCTGCATAAAGTATTGCTTGCAGGTGTCTTTGAAAAACATGTTTGTGGTAAATGACATGGGTTGTGATCTCACATGGAATTTTTCTGCACTCGCAAAAACTTTGAGGTATACGGCAAGAATGTGCAGGCACCAGTCAATTTTTGGACGGATTCAACTACTGTGGAACCCCCTGCTAGTTTTCGACTGCTCAAGTCATTGCTTGTCCGTCCATTATTTTGAAAACGCCAAACAGATCATGATGGCATTTGGCATAGAAATAGACAGCTGCTATGCACCAGCACCAGTCAACTTTCGGACAGATTTGGATACCGTAGCACCCCTGTTGGCCATTTTAGTTTTGACAAGACAGGTTGATTATCTCAAAAAACACATTATATTTCAACCTAATTAAAAATTATGAGTTGTGCGTTGGAGAAATAAAAGAAAAATATGGGCGGTGGGTAAGAAATGAGAGTGCCTTCACCCCTCCCATACATTTTTCACTGAAACAGCCCTAAGTCTATCAGTAGCTTAGCTAATTAACTATGTAGATGGAAAACGGCATTTGGCAAAGTTCCTATTTGAAGCAAGGTAATCAGCCTCTAACTAATACGTAAAATATGACAATCTTAGCAAATATTTTTGTGCAAAACATGTGAGCCTCCCATGGTGATAATTCAGTTTTGGGCTAGAGATTTACAAAGAACGCTCACCCATTCGGATCGGTCATTTTCCAGTTAGCCATGCAGAGTGATGTGTGAACAATAACAGGTGGCAAACCAAGATGGTTGCTCACTCCACACCATGGGACGGCCAGATTCTTGGGTACAGACTGCGGGACAGACACCAGGTGAATGTCATTGATTAAATTTAAATTTTCTTAAACAAACTCACTTCACAGCTGAGGTATTATGTCATGGTTAAAAAAACTCAACAATGTATCAAATGGATTTTTTGCTTACTCAGATTAGAACCGATTTCTGGAATAGGTAAGAACAAGTAATTTGCTATTGCTCGAAACTATGGTCAGTGCACAGCATGAGCTTTGTGTCAAGCAGCAATAATCTTCCCAAGGCAATAAATTGTCTTCCAAAATGTTGGATTAAATGAAAATTTTAGACAGACTCATAAGTGAAAATACTGAGTACTGCACCTTCAAAATTTAGTAAAAGGATAACTTATAATTTATAACAAATACATCACACCACCAAATTCATCAATAAAACAGAAATCGTACTAGCAAGTGCATTTTTGGTAACAATCAGGCAACGTTCATCAGATCTACGGGTCAGGCCCCGTAGACTATGGTGGTCATTCATGGCTGATCAAAAAGGTGTGCCCAGCATCTCACCTTGGCGACTCCCTGGTCCCCTTCCTGCCAGACGTAACCCGCCCCAATCATGGACAACAACAGGTGAGCCAGCCTGTACTGCCGATGACCCTCCAGTTTGGTATGATCAAGTAATGGCATCTAGAACACAGTCACAGTATACAATTAAATACGTGCCATCTCACTCACTGGTCAACACATAACTTCCAGTAACCAAATCAGAACTATAGTTACGGTGCCTCTTCCTACAATTCTACATTAATTATGCATTATGTAAACCGCTTGATAAATTTTACGGCAGTGTACAATCTAGCTTAACTACAGAGAAGATAATGGAGACAAGCTATTCAGTCTAAAAGCACAATTTAAGGAGCAGTAGGAATTATTAGTTTATATCTGTGCTGCAGCTCATTTCAAACTATCATCATAAATCTAAATCCCAGAGGCCTTTATTTCTGCCACTGGAACAGTCTATACAGCAATTAATAAACATAGTGCATTTTTTCACTCAGGGTGCAAATTTAGATTTTTTATGTTGTGCAATCATATTGACAGAATTCCTTCACCTTTGGCAGATATTTGTATCATGATCGTGTTTTAGCACCGGTACTTATGACATTTACGCATTTTAAAGTATGAAAAAATGTTAATTATGGCCAGAGTAATCCTTGATATAGCTGAAAATAGCCAGAAATCCATTGTTATTTTGTTTCACTGAAACATTACATGTTTTTAATACACATGGTATTTAATTAAATCACACATTTAATTGAAATTTAATGCTTTTTCATGATTCTAACATGTATTTCTTGTTCTTCAGAAAATTGCAGGGATCTAAAAGGTCAAACACAATTTTCAGGCACACTTGCAAAATGATGTCAATGTTATGCAAAACACCTAAATTTGCATGTGCTCCTTCTCTTATAGCCATGGCTGAAAAAGAAAAGCATTACTAGTGTTTTGAACTGTGTTTTTAATGGTTGATGGTATATAGAATTTGAGCTAGAAACCACATATTTGTACCAGATGTCCTAGTGATTGGATTCCTCAACCAAATAATATCAGTCACCTAAGAGAAACTGTGTATTCTCCGTAGCCCTGTCTGAATTCCATTAAATTCTTCCATAAATAAAAGATGTTTGATACTGAACATTGGGAATCTTGAAGTTATTTTTGGCCCACAAAAAATATTAGACAAAGCCCTGGATTTGAATTGATCATAAGAAAAAATATCTTTCATATTTTCCGTAGCCCCTGTATTCTCCGTAGCCCCAAACTTTGAACTGTTGGTACATGGTTTGAAAAAAACTTGTATCTAGGTGCATGCACGGAGGAAATGGGAACAAATAAACTCTCCAAGACAAGAACAATTAAAAAAATATTTATGGGTGGAACTTGGGGCAAGTTTAGCTAAAATTACTTTTTCAGTTTAAACTCGTTATTAATAAAACATGGATGTTCCTTGGTCATTCAGAAGTGTTGGTATTAACATTAGTAAATGAATTCTATTGCATTGCTCAAGTGTTCATCCACTAATAAACAGGTATCTGCATATTTCGTATTCTCCGTAGCACCTACCATGACCTCTGTGTTATTTGAGATTTATGCATTCAATGTTTTCCTGATGATGAAAAGTGCTATCCTGTATTTCTTTGAGGGTAGTTGATGGAAATAGGCATCCATTGATGGTGATGTGACTCTGATGATACTTATGAGCTGAGTATGTCCTAGGATAAAATTTTAATTTCCATTATGTTATATTTTTGTATTTACACAAGTGTGAAGAAAATTAAGATGGTATTATCTCCCTTTTTCTAAACACAACTGTTTTTTGTAATTCAGAAGTAGTTATAGTATTGACAAGCCAAGTAAATGAATTCTATTGCATTGCTCCGGTATTTTTCTTCCCACAAATAGTTACCTTCGCATTTTGTATTCTCTGTAGCCCCTCAATGACCTCTGTGTTATGTGAGATTTATTTGTGCAAACAATGTTTATTGATAATGAAAATTGATTTAATGTACTTCTTTGATGGTACTTTATGGAATTAGGCATTCCTTTTGACAGTGATGTGACTCTGATGATAATTAAGTGCTAAATATGTCTAAGGATTAAGTACAATTGCTATGTTTCATTTGTATACTCACACCTTGTGAAGCATACACAGGTGTTAATCTAGTTTTTTGATATTGATGTTCAGTGATCAAGTATATGAGTTACCAGAGTAATAAACTTGCTTGTTCCTAAGCCACATTTAAGTCTTTTCCAACATGGATGTAACAATACTGATGATGTATTCTCCATAGCCCACATTTCTTATTTTTGTTATTTCAACAGGCCATATCTTAAAAACTAAATGAGGATGATACTTCACAAAAATTTAACCTGATATTCCATATGTCATGTTGAATCCAATAAAAGAAGTCTCAAAGTTGAAATTAAAACTTCATAAAATGCCATTCCTGAAACAAAAGTGTGCACCCTGAGGGAAAAAATGCCGATAGCATCTCTTCTTGTAATATCTCAAAATGGGCTTAAAATTCAACTGTCCTAGAATCCCCATGTAATGGTTAGGTTAATGGAATTGACCCCTACAAAAGCGTGATGTTTTCAGAACAAAACCCTACCAAAGGGAGACTTTTTATAGATCACGAATACAAATGAGTACCTTTTTGAAATCTACACTTTAAAGTGGTGGGTATCTCAACTTTACAGCAGTACCTCTTCTCAAAAATCATAAGTTCATTCACCCCATGTTGAAAACCAGGAGTAGACACCATTATACATCACAATAGACAAGCACTCAAAATTATTCAGCAGACATTTTTCTTGCATATTGCATAATTCTTGCTGGAAACGGGACACATACTAGTTAAGAAAATATTGATGTGAATGCAGTTTTATTTACCCCCCAACAAGAGTCTAAATTTCAAGACACTTCTACCCTTAGTCCATTAGTTCACACCTGATGAACCCAACATTAATGTTAAGAGGTCAAATCTGACTGTGTTTACCCACAATGCCAAAATATCTGCAGCTCAGTTTTGCATTTACTGGAGTTGTCATTGTATTCATATTCTTTACAAGTTTTTCTGGCTTGCGATACTCTATTTGTCCTGCCAATGCCAACAAAAATAATTACTGTTGCGCTGTGGATTACAACTCTGATGGAAGAAAGCTGGACAAACTTGACAAGTATTTGGGGATGCGTGACATTTTTGTTTAAGCCTTCGTGATATCAATCAAAACAAAAAATGCAGAGCAAGTGGATAGAGCAAATTTGTTGGGATAATGTTGAACCGAACAGAATCCTCTTTCTTAAAGAAAACATTTTCAATTCCGGTACTTTTAAATTTCTGAAATCAGGAATGTTTCCACAGCCCTACACCGACATGAGCTGTGAAAATATGCATGATATTCCAAAACCAGGCCAATGAAAACACCATGCATTCTTACTTAAAATTAAAAACCGGACAATCACCGCACAAATAAAAAAGTTCACGTTAAATCAACGTTTCATCTATTCATTAGACATGATCAGGATCATATTTACAACAATTTAGGACAACAAATGTCAACATACAGCTCAGGTAACATCCATAAAGTGAAGTGAGAGATACAAGGAATATATAAGTCAGTACGGTAAAGTCGCGTGATTTTCGGACACTCAAAATTAATTCCAATAGAAAAAACTCATTCTCGGACGAATCTCGAGAAACATCATTTTTGTGGTGTCCTAATTTAGCAAACCTCCAAATTTGGATTTCCGCTCGTGTCTGAATTTCGTGGGTGTACATTATTTCGATGAGCGGTTGTAGTATCAATGTTGCTGGCTCGGTCATTTGCAGGTCCGTAGCCAGCACTGGGCGGGGGGTGGTTCAGATTTCTAGAAAGGTGGACCTTTTGCAAACGTCAATACTAGAGTTCTTGGTAAGGCGCTTGACGCAAGTTAATTATGGGGAAGGGAAATCTGTATCTACGGCAACGATGGCTCTCAGCTCTATGTTCCTGAGATAAGACGGAACTTGTAATACCAGAAATGAGAATGTCGTGACGGTTGCTCGCAAACAACAGGGATCAAATTCGGACGTAATATGATCCATAAATATAGACTAACGTTCTCGCCATACCGGGAATAATACGCTTACAATCACCGCATTTCCTTCTGAGCGGCTTTCACCAGGATCAAAGAGAGTGCGGATATGGTTGTGTTGACTGCATTGTCCTGCGCGAGCAAGACCCAATTAAGTATAATTACCGGACCATAAATTGTCGTAATCATCACTGCCTGTACATAATGGCGAATTTTCATAATGCATTAATAAATAATTTTTGTTAAAACGAATACCACGGCGGTATTTAGCTGAAAAAAAAAACAGCCAAGTAAGGTTTTGGATTTTCAAAAATCGATGATCTTAAAAGCTAAAAACTACAAACATTGGGTAGGCCTATAATTGAAGATAAACGACCAAGCGCATCGATACAATCGGGGGATTTACAAACACTGATCAGAGTTAACAATATATCGCATTCTTCCAATCTCACTTAACCAGTTTTTTGACTAGGAAACAGTTCTACTTAACTTGTGCCCACTCTATATTTTTATGGCTGACAAAAAGCTAGAATAGTTACGTAGTTAGTGCAACTGAAATCGTCCAGATTTCAAATCTTAAGTTTGCCTATCACCATTTACACTTCTGTATATATTTTATGATTTGAGTTCTAATAAAGATTAAACTTGTACTAATGATCCGTCTGTTTTTGTTCGCTGTGAAATGTTTAATGTAGCTATAATCTGGAAAGTTCAGGGAAGGGTTCACAATTAGCTGGCCATCAAATCTACTACTGTTTTTGGTACTTCAAGTTTAAAAATAAAATAAAAAGATATCAACCCGTAACTGGTAAGAAAAAAAACAACATGAGTATTAAAATGAAATAACAAAAACCGGTATGAGGTATGAAACATATTTAATTTAAAACCAGCGTTCCTTTGGGAAGTCACCCATTGTCAAGATAAAAACAAATTAACTTTTTTAGTCATTTTGTAATATTTAAAATGTACCAAGTTAAAACTGCTTTCTACAGTTGCAGGTTATAACTTTGTGCAAATGCCATAGAAAACAATTTGGGTGTACTAACAACCATCCTTTTTGAGACAGTAGTGCTAGCTATTATCTTTCAACTTCATTAGCTCAGATCTACATCAATACAAAGGGCGAGCTGAATAGGCATCATAAAAGTTGTCTGGAGCTAAGGGAATCTTAGCGGTGACCAGTTTAAGCGAGAAGTTCTCCATGGCGTTAGGCCTACCTCCTGCAAAACTTTCAAATCGGGCTTTCTTAACTGAATGATTGCACCTCATCATATACTCCGATGGAAATATTTAGTCAGAGAATGGCTTGACGGAATTTTTCATCTGATAGTATTTTTGTTAAAAGTTGCTTACATCGCTGGAAATGGGAACAGCCCACTATTCCGCCGGTTCACTATTCCGAAAGTTCACTACTTCGAAGGTTCACCACTCCGAAAGTTCACTTCTCCGAAAAAGTCAAAAATTTCTGAATCAGGTGTGATTGCTGTACTTTTACATACGGAAATAAGCGACACTTCAGTTATTAGATGCAACTATACCGACAACAATTCACCCGGCTAATCGCTTTGTTTGGATTCCAGGTGCATGTGAAATTGCTTACGAATATGGAAAAATGAGTACGTACTTGCATTTATAAAAGAATATGATGTAGGAATGTTGATGAATTATTGACCAAGATACATTCATCAATCTCATGTCAAGATCGCATCATCTCACAGCGCAACAGAGAAGTTTAGGGCCGCTGTGCTTTAACCTCACCCACCGGAACTACTTGCACAGCCGGGTAGAAACTATGTAGTTAGTAAGCAACCCTATCCTTGCCTGAGTCTTCACGAAGTCTCATTCAGTCATATAAAATTTAAAACCGCCAGTGATTGGAACTGAGCTCTTTTGTAAACAATGTAAATCAAACTTTTCCGGACTATTCAACTCTTGCACACCCTTTAAATGGTACAATACCTTATTCAATTTCAGTTCTGAATCATTAGTGGAAAATCAGAGTTTTTTACTGTCGGAGTTCTGGTTTTGGAATTGTGGACATTCGACGTGGTGAACTTTCGAAGGTAGCGAACCTTCGGAGTAGTGAACCCTCGGTCATGTACATGTAACCTTGGACATCTTTTCCATCAAAATTGTTGCTCGTGTGAAATCTGCGAAGCTGTGCTCCATTGACATTGATTGACAAGAGAAGACTTTCTTCATTGACCAATGTTTTAATGAGGTCTAGACTTACCTAATAATGTGAGCATGCGGTGATTCTTCAGTGCAAGAAAACGCGGTAGTAAAATGTCTGATTTTTGAGAAACGACAGTGAGAGTAGTCAATGAACATACCAACGGCGTGTACTGAATTTAAAAGAACGGAAATGCACACACGTGTACATGCATGCATGTCAATCCACCAATCCACAATCAAAGTGGACACTTGATGTTCAAGATATTTGGCGATCACTTTAAATTCGAAATTTGAAAATGCCTGCAATTAATATAAACTATGCTAGAAAGTACACCAAAGTAGCAAATAACAAACCCATTTTCTGCTGTTTTGTTTCTTGGTCATTTTTAAAGGCATTCACACTGCACTACTTTTGGGATCTCTCTCCATGCTATAAAGTTTGAGCTAGGCATAGACATTTACTTCTAGACTTCCTTGTTACCCTATGGTGTAGAGACCTAGCGCTTTCAATGCCGATGAATAACATAAAGCCCCCGCTCCTACGCAGTCACCACTTGGGCCGGATACGACCCGATGATTATGTGAAGCACTTTACATCAGAAGTAAATTCAAAATTAATATTAACTTGGTTATGAGTGTAGTTAGTAGAACTTGTAGTTACAACAATTTTTTGTCCGTTTAGTAAATCCTATCTTATCTTATCAGATAGGCTAGAGCTGGACTTTTTCCTCGGAGGGGGGGAGGGATTCGATCGAACCCCCCGAACCCCCCTGGCTACGGGCCTGATTTGATAGCAGTATAATTGCTGGTCAATGATACTCAAACGGTCTGCACGATTAATTTTTGAAAAACGGGCTTTCCCAATAAGAAATGTGCGTTGTCAACGCACAAAAAACGTTCCCGACAAGTGTTGGTTCTTCTTTTCAAAAATGCGCTTTCTCAGTATGAAATATTCGGCTTGCATTGCCGATGCTTAGAAACCTTTCTCCACGAGTGACGGAATTTGTTCAAAAATGCGCTATCTCACTTGAAATATCAGGCTGCGTTGTGAAAAAAGAGTGTTCCTCGTGACAAATTTGGGCTTTCCAATGAGTGGGTCTGGTTTGCATTGTTGACGCACATGAAACGTTCCAGACAACTGATTCTCTTTTGTAAAAATGCTTTTTCTCAATTAAAAATGTCGAGTTTGCATTGCCAATGCAAAAAGAGCAGCCCGATAAGCGCTTTTTTCAATGTGGCTTCCCATTAAAAAGCTGGACTTGCGCATTTGACGCACAAAGAGGGTTCCCGACCATCAAAACATGCGCTTTCTTAATTTTATCGAATTTTGCGTTAAACGTACAGTAATGGATGTGGGAACGAGTTCAATGAAAGAAAGTGATGAGCAATGACGAGAACAGAGTATATATTTGTTAAACACATCCATGCATTGCCTGCTAGTTGTGACAAACCAAAACGCAAGTTATCTCTGAAACCTTTATTTCCATATAAACTGAAAAGTTCAGTTTCAACATGAAAACGTCGAATGCACAAATATCCAAAACAGATTGCAAAGACAATCATGATAGTAAAATGAGCAGTTTCTCATCCACTCGTGATCCCCACTCTGGGGTAGTCATCTGAATTGTTGGAGAAGCGCATCGGACTCGGGACCACTGCCGTTCTACATGTTTTGGCCTACTGCAAACGATGGGAATGTGTCCACTAGTACAGTGCTGCATGGCTAAAAACACGGTTAACTAACATATTGTATATAGAAGCAAGGGCGGATCCAGAATTTTGAGTTGGGGGGGCAGGACAGAGTATTAGCTAGGATTTTGCCCGTCAGACATTCATACCCTCGAACCGCCAAATGTAATCTGGGAGAATTTTAGGTGGGGGCCATGGCCCCCTTGGCCCCCATCTAAATCCGCCACTGAGAAGGGCGTGGTCTAGAAAGAAAATGTAATTTCAAATGCTACCAACATCAAATTCACCCAACCGTTTTTTACAATTAAAACCTTTCTCATCCACAGCCTTTGTAAGGCCCAAAGTTAACTCAGTGATACACTGGCACGTCTTCATGCAACTGAGGTGACCTAACACATTTGGGTTCGCTTACGTTTTTAACCACAGGCTGAACTGCTGACAGTGAAAACTCTCATGAAATCTGTTTGTGGATGAAATGAACTGATAATTGTTAACATTTTCTGGTAATCTGGGTGCAAGATAACAGGCCGGCCGTTTCTTCCGATTGTCACCAGTTTAACGCCGTCCACAGTCATCACTAATTTCACGCAGCTCTCCTTCGGTCACTACTAATTCCCCCCCCCCGCCTCCTGCTGCACACTAATTCTACGGGTGTCGTCTAGGTGCACCCAACCCCCGCCCGGCCTTGACTGTGGTCGCGCACGTTGATAGAATAGGCTCCTCGGCAGATCACGACTGTTGGAAGAATCAACTAGTGACGACCTGAAAAGATAGACGAAAACATTGGGATGGCGTGAACTCATGAAGGATGTAAATCAGGCAATTCAAGTACCGGTCTACTATTTATATACTTAATTTTCCACTTCTTCCTTAAGATATACTTAACCAATTACAATGCATCTATGTCGACCAATTCATTTCATTGCGTCATATATTCGCTACAGTTACGGACAATTATAGTTCTTCCTACAGGTCTCTCTGATTGACGTCACACACTTCTCAGAGGCGGTTCCAGGATTTTTATTTAGGGGGTGAGGAGCAGGGCAGAGTATTAGCCAGGGTTTTGCCCGTCAGGCATTCGCACCCCCAAATTGCCAAATGGAATCTGGGAGAGTTTGAGGGGGGCATGGCCCCCTTGCCACCCCCTCTAAATCCACAACTGCTTCAATCTACCAAAATTCAAAGTATGAACAGTCTCAAGTTTACTGAAGTCGCATTAAAAGTACAAAAATGTTGTTGTTGAAGAATAACAGTGACTATTTGAAGATTGGAATACATATATTATGGAAACACCAAACAAAAATCAAAACAGCACTTACCTAATGCAATAACACCTTAAACGCGAACGTACTGACCGACTTGCATGAATAGAATGTTAGTTGAACATGTTAGTAGAACAAAACTGTCTCAATGAAATTTTCATGGTTTACAGGTTTAAGAAGATCAACCGTAGATTTCCGTATACAAGTCCAGCACATATAACCAGTTTGCGTATCATAAATTTTTTCCCAAAAATATACCAGGGATGCATATCTGAGAATAAAACTGCATGTTTGAAATCTAAAAATAATATACTATTCTCACTAAGATATATTTAGGGCGAGCTACAGTATTTGTACTGTGTTCGTGTAGTTGTAGTATAGGCCCTGGTGTTTTTTCATCGACGTTTGGTTTCCCGAACTTATATATGGAAATCGCTGGTAATACTTCCCAAAATCATTTACCCTTGCTACAGGCAACGCATCACCTCGGGTAAAAATAGAACAATAATAATTAGCAATGTAACAGTCATCTCGAATTAAATACACTTACAGCTGAAACGCTCCTAAAACTATCTTAGGTAATACAAGCAGCATGGTCTGTAGTTTAAGATCACGTTTCTTTTTATGTCTCAAAACTATCAACTGAAGGCTGTGTGACGTATGGGACAAGAAGAGAAGGTCCTGTAGAAAGTAGATATAGTATGGAATTCTGGGTTGGAAACACCTATCAGGTTCCAGGACCGTTGCATCGGACTGCAGGTCCTGTATTCTTGTTAGCCTAACCCTAGGACCACAAGAAGCAACGACTACCAAATCCAATTCAACTGACTTGTCATTTTTCAAAATTGGTAGAGGATTTTCTTAGTCACCGCAGACAGAGAGTGCCGCAGGGTCCCGGTGTCCTTGTCCGGATTCATCTTAATCTCGGAACCCATGGAGTCCAGGGTGTTAATGTACCTCAGACGGTACAGGGCGCGAATTAACAAGACCACAAATACAAAGACCAGAGGCCGGTGAGCAAGCAAAATTGGGTCGCCGCAAGTTCAATCTTCCATAGGTCTACTAGGGGTAAAGCTCGTAACGCTAGGACGCCACTAAAAAGCAAGAATTCATGAGATTACGTGATATATTGTCATGTATTTTAATTGAAAACACATGATTTTGGCTAGACAGCTGCTGAAGTCTACCCTAGCATGCCTCCGGGGCGCAAGGGTGAGAATCTCATGAATACGCAAGACTGAAGACTTCGAGAGGTATGGTCAAGTATTGCAAGCAAAGCACACGCTCACACTAGCTTCCTTAGCGAGATTCTTGCATCTGCGATGCATATTGGAGAGCAACAGAGAATTTGTAAGGGTAGTGAAGCGTGGTTACGTGGATTTACATTAGAATTTTATAGGTGTTATAGTACAGAGCGAACTATTTTGCGGGCGAATGGGCACTTAAACAACGTAGGACAGGGATGCAAGGTATCTCTAACAATTGCGTGTGCGCTGCACGCCGTTTGTGCTGGGCTTTGTGCTGCTAAACACTCAACGCGAATGAGCAATACCAAGAAGACAGTCTAGCAACTGCACTGAAAAACGAAAAACGTTTGAACTGCATAAAGATTTTTAGTGAAATTTTTCAACCCAAAAATTGCATTGTCAGAAGCACTGAATGCTGTGTGAAGTCAGTGGTGACTCATTCCGTGTTAACTGTCCCATTCAAAATTATTAAGCAAGCCCAGAAGGGCTGCATGAAGACTCATTCTCCGGGATGCAGGTAAGTGGCAGCAAAACTTATTGTCCGACGACTGTTAATCGGCCGAAGAGATTGAAGAAGCATAAAATCTCACGCGGTGTGCGACTTAATTATGTTTGCTTTGTAACCAGCTTTACATTGGCTCCGTCTCGTTTGGCTGCTGCTGCTCCATCTACACTACCTTGAACGGATGATATCCGATGGACAGACTTGGCTGTATTGTGTATGGGGGCCTAAACAAAAACATTTCTCATCACGCCATGGATAAAATCCGGACACGGAGATTTTAGCCACTGACAAGGGCAAGTTTGCAAAGGCCAGGATGTTTTAAAAATAAAAAGTTTCGTAAACACCCATGTTGATGTCAGGCGTACAAGTTCAATGTCACAGTCGGAAGTCGAACAGCAGTACGGTCTAATTGAACCAGAGCGCGTCACGCTACAACGAAAAGTTACAGCCTTCAGTGTATTTCCCATTTGTATTTTCAACAGAAATTTTCGTCATGCGGTTATCAGTGATTCTTTTCATAGATAAAGCGCCAAACACAAGCTAAACGCAACACAATCGAGCAACGGTCGTGACATCGTCAACACAAGGTAAAAATTACAGAGTCCGTTATATCGATTCTCAGATTCAAGCCTTAGAGAGTACGGTAGTAATCCATTGAACGCTTTAGTGACACGAGAGTTGCGTCGATCCGAAATTAGCGTTTCTAAAATTTCCCTTGTCCGAAATTCGCGGGACAGAAACCGATGTTTATGACATTGTCCGAAATTCGAGGATCATTGAAAAACGAATTTTATGGACCATGAAAAACTCATTTTGGAAATATTTATTCTTGTCCCAAAATAGCGGGCCGTCCGAAAATCACGCGACTTTACCGTCTAGCTGGTCATCACCATAGTTCCAGGGTCACTGATCTCTGCATGTTATTCAGAGAATCAGTGGCAAGCTGATTTTGAATGGCCAATGACTCTTTAATGTACAGTAATTCCTTATTAAGTTATCTGCAGATAATGCTAACTGAATTGGCTTGATGATTGTTGCTAACACAATGCCTATGGGGGAGAGTGGGGTAAAACGGTCCACCGAGTAAGACGGCCACTTCCTAGTCAGTTTTCTAGCTTAACAAGGCTGCATGGCACCAGGTGTCTACTACACCGTTTTATTGCTCGACCGATAGGGGTTGTAACCACATATTGGCGCGAATCTAGCAGAACTGCAGATGACATAAGTTGTGGCATGAAATATTTGATGCCTCTCGAAGTTAGGTGAGTACCTCCCTTTCGTAACATATTTAGAAAAATGTAATGTACAAAATAAACTTGATGATTGTGTGATTATAAGCTTAACAGTAATGCCTTGTGAATGAGAAAATGACAACAAAATTTAAAATGACCTTAACTTGATTGTGGTGACATCATTAACGGGTAAGACGGACAGCTGGGTAGTGGGATAAGACGGACAGCTGGGTAGTGGGACAAGACGGACAGGGTGACCGTTTTACCCCATACATATTTAACAGAGTAGCACAAATAATTGTTATTGTTTTGTTTTGTTTTTAGATAATGCCGCGGAAATATATAAGAACGTCTACAAGAAATGCGTGGGAAAGTGAGGACATGGAGAAGGCAATAGCCGCGATGAGAAGGGGAGAGATGGGCTGTAAAACTGATGCAAGGCAGTTTGGAGTACCAAGAACTACTCTGAAGCGTAGATTTAAAGACCAGAATGTTCGGGTGAAAGGATCCTCCAAAGTTCATGATCGTTTTACAGTAAGTAATAAAATAAATTACATTGAAAATTGTTTTAATAGATTAATATTTATGTCAACTATGAGACAAATTAAATGTTTGATAAAGAGAGAATTGCAGTTTAAATAGACTGTCTCGGTATGTGGTTAGAGTTTTTCGTGTGAGTAGATGGTTTTTCAACCGCATTGGGATATATTGCAGCTCCGTTGTAAGAGGTGATATATCACTATACAATTACATTTTGCGCAAAATATAGTGCGTATAACAGAATATTGTATAGCACAATTTTATAATGTGTATTACAGACCACCTTTACACCAAAGATTGAGCGTGAATTGGCGCAGCATGTATTGAGGCTTGAAGAAACAATGTTTGGCATTGGCATTAAGGACATCCGACTTCTTGCTTATCAGCTGGCAGAGAAAAATGGAATACCACATCGATTCAGTAACAACATGGCTGAAAAGGACTGCATGGGTTTATGGGTTTTTATCTCGGCATACTGAGCTTGCCATCCGTACACCAGAGGCAATATCAGCTTTAAGAGCACGTGGGTTCAACAAGGTTATTGTCTCTAAGTTTTTTGATGTCCTTGAGAAACTAATGGATGCACCTGACCGTGTTTACAACGTGGATGAGACGGGACTCTCCCGGCACCGTACAATCCAGGCCTTCGCAAATTATAGCGCTCAAAGGGAAGAAACGAGTCAGAAGTATCACATCGGCGGAACGCGGTCAACTAGTGATAGTTGAAATCCGTATGAGTGCTACGGGCATATTTGTGCCTCCCATGTTTGTTTTTCTACGCCAGCGAATGAAATAGGAGCTGATTAATTGAGGACCACACGGGTCCATCTACACTTGTCACAAAACTGGTTGGATACAAACTGAAAGCTTTTTCCAGTGGTTCCAAAACTTTGTAACAGTTGTTGGAGCAACGAAAGAAAACCCAGTACTGTTAGTGCTAGACGGGCACTCGTCACACACAACCAACATAGATCTCATTAACTACGCAAGAGACCATGGTGTTCATATGCTGTGCCTTCCTGCTCACTGCACGCATCGGTTGCAGCCGCTCGATGTATCATTCATGAAACCGCTGCCCATACGTATTACAACCATGCGATAGAAGTTTGGATGCGAAACAATCCAGGGAGAACAGTAACAACGTTTCAAGTTGCCAAACTGTTCAACGAGGCATACCTGAAGTCAACGACAGGTCTTATTGCTGCAAATGGTTTCAGAAAAACAGCCATGCAGTCAATCGCCATGTTTTCCAGGATCATGTTTTTGCACCTTCATTTGTCACTGACAATACTTGCCACCAAGAAGAGATCATTGTTGTTGACCACCAATCTATATGAGCAAGCACCTGCTGATACCAGCCTCCAGTCATCGGAAAACAATGAGAGAGGTTCAAATGAAACTGCCAATGATTCGTTTGGCAATAAACTCCCGAGAACAAGCCATGAAACCACGTATGTCTCCAGCCAACATACTTGAGGTACCGCATGCACAACCATATCAAGGGAAGGGAAAGGGCAAACGCAAGCGCTCAAGCAGCTCAGCAACTCTTCTTACTAGCAGCCCGTACAAGAAAACGCTTGAGGACGTTGTCGAACTAAAACGGAAGAAGACTGAAGATATGGAAGAGCGTTAGAGCAAATGTGAAGAAAGAAAAGGAATGACCATGGTTCAAAGAAAAACAGATTTTCTGCATCAACGCGCAAAGCACCAAAAAAGTCAGAAGAGAAGAAAGCAGTTGGCGACATCAATGACGATGAAAGCAATGACCAGGCCTGCATATTCTGCGAAGAAACATGCGATGATGACCGCTGGATCAAGTGCTCAAGTTGCGAAAAATGGGCCCATGACCAATGTGCCGGGGTAGATAGCGAAGACGAAGATTACATCTGTGACCTCTGCCTCTAGCGACTGTTTGTGGTGGAAAATTTATTGTTAGTTGCTACATTAAATGTAAACTGCCAGTTTCGTCATGTTAAGTTTTTAAAAGCTAAGAACGCATATTGTATAATGTATGATTTAAAAATAACAGAAGAAAAAGACTTTTTATGAAATTTCATTGTATAAATCGATGATTACATTTAATCTGTGTTCGTAGTAGCAGGGCCGTTTTACCCAACGTACCTGCAGTGACCGTCTTAACCGCAAGGTAGGGTAAAACGGCCCAGCCACCCATAAAAAGTCAAATCTGTCTTGGGCCAAGACGGTGCAATTTTAATTCTACTTAATTATGTTTTTTATAAACAACAAGGTAAGCTCTTCGAACATGATTAATTCATTGTACATACATTGTATACTTTTTGGTAATGGATCTTTAAAGTTAAGGGTGCCGTTTTACCCCACTCTCCCCTATTGTTGCTTTTCTCTGAGGTATGTTCTTTCAACCTGTCAGAGAGGCGTCTCTGTGTGAGTCCCGATACAGAATTCCTTACAGTTGTCACATTCAACCTTATAAACAGCGTTGCTCTTGTTCAATAAAGGGATGGGTGACTTCAGTTTACACAGCATAGACTCTATTCACGCGGCAGACATTAAAATCCAAAGCGAGGCTCACTGCGATAAACAAAGCCGAAGTTGACTTAGCGTGAGTTAAATGGCCGGTCTTTCGAGTCCAACCTGGATATCAAATCTTAAAAATGTGTCAAAAATTAACCACAGAGACGTAAAGAAATACATTAGAGAACAAGACAATGCACCAAAGAGTTGTCTGGCGAAAGGGTATAAGCTTTTTTCGGAAAACTAGGTTCAAAACATGAAAAGTAAATAGACCAAATTTGCGGCGATCGACGTGTTACGGCTAGTTATTATGCTGAATGCAGGGTTACGTTTCTTCTTGTAAATTGTTGATAAAAATGCTTATTTCTACACGAACCAGTTCGTCTGCTCTTATTGATGACGAGTTGATGAAATATTCGACAGCATTTTGCTGTCATGTACATCTGGTTTAATTTGTTAATCAAGAATATTAACATCACGCATCAGATAGCCTAGCTAGGTCCTGCCTGGTGAGGTAGGGATTACCGGGACTAACAATTGATTTGTCATTGATCTGAAAGAATAATTGATGTTATTAAACATATTTTATTAAAATAATAAAAAACTGGCTCGTAATTGAAAATAAAAATTGTTTGACCACCAATTCTACTTTCTTGGTTTTAATAATTGTTACGTCTATTGCATGTGTTAGGATTCAAATATCAATCTGTACCAAGTTGAATTTTAAAATTAAAACACGTACCTAATTCGTTCGTCTAAAGCATAACCTTGTTTTAGTGCTCAATTTCAGTTAACTGATCAGAGCGAGCATAGTTATCATGTTTCTTCAGGGCCGGGCCTTGTTCGTTCATCTATGCCGGCGACGGAGGAGAAAGATGCCTGTGCCTTCAAGAGGGGGATTTTTTTCGCCGAGTGACGGGAAAAATCTAGCTCCCGGCCGATCACCATCAATAAGACCCCCGCCCTGTTGTAAGCTCTCTATGCTGTGTCTCAAATAGCATTTTGTGCTCTTTCCGTCAAATTGTCACCTGTGTGCATGTTCACTCGATCCAGATTGAACTTCGAAGAGAAATTTCCAATCACTTTTTTAGGTCTCGTGGGGGAATTTTGCGTGATTTTTAAATATTTTTTAGAGGGGAATAGAGTCGATATTCGGCCCCAAAATCTAGGGATTGAGAGCTCTGTTCGTTTTGGAACGAAAGAAAAATGCATCATGAAAAAGGGAACACACTAAGCCTAGCTGGCCGAAGATTCTCCAGTCGTCATTACTCGGCAACGAGATGCTATCAAATATGATCTAACTTTTCGAAAACATTTATAAACTTTACACGGACATATTCTCTTTCGTCGCTTCCGCATCTCAGTGTCCTTAGTCGGAGATTGTAAAACAGACAGTTGAATCTCCGTATTTTTCCTAGCCGTTCGAGCAACGCGCAATACAGCTATCGTAGCGAGCCTCGTTTTGGAACTCGCCTCCTGTCGGCGTGAATAGGGTCTATATTGGAAAGTTTTCAAAGAGGTTTGAAAACAACTATCAGTTCAACAGCTGGGTCTATGCAATGAATAAGGCGAGATAATTGACGTTTCAATTTTGCACTACTTGGCCCTGTGTAACCAAGAGAAAAGAAAATTTTCTTTTACTGGGGCCCAATAACAGCTACCTTATCTGCCTCATTCATTTTTGAAAGAAAGTGCCTTTTACAGCTATTCCGAAAATTCAGAGGGTAACCATTGACACGCAATAACTGGAAAATCCAAGCTACGTCGATCACTATCAAACTTGAAACTGGAGGAACAAATTCTCCAGGCACGGTGTAACAAGCAGTTGACTGGTACTTTTAAAGTGTAAATTGCAAGGTCTAAGTATGTTAAATTGTAATAATATTTTCAAGATATTGTTAGTTGGATATATCTTCTTCCAATTATCATGTTATTGTGTCTGTAGTTACGTTAAAAAGCGAAAATTAAAAAAAATCCGCGAAAAGTTGACCTTTGACACCGTGACATGGTGTTGGGGAACACAAACTAGATCAATATCCCACAATGCAGTTTACCGCCCATACAAAACAGTGGAAGACGAACAAGGAGCGTTCAATCTTGGCGTGATTTAGACATGGTACATCGGTGTGTGTGCGCCAACTGTGCTAACACCAGCCAGGTGGAAGGCGTGACCCTATTTAGGTTTCCCAAAGACAAGCATCTGGCCGCGAAATGGCACGTTTTCGTGTGCACTGCTCGTCATTGTAAAATGACTGTCGAGTCGGCCATTCTGTCGGAGCCGAAATATGCTCCGACCACTTTGAGGACGGCTGCTTCGACGACAAACATATCATGAAGTTTGAAGCTGGTCTTGTGAAAAGGTAAGTTATCTTCATAATTTATGGCTTATATCCATGACGCTTTCTCAGTGCTTGAACTATAACGATCTTTTTTCGCAATCACCATAGTTCTCGCGGTCAACAATTGCTGAGTGTTGCCGGTGGTATTTCTTTGGAATGTTGCCCAGTAGGCTATTTGTTGATTCAACTGTTCTTGGTGTTGTGTGTGTAGCAGCGCTAGTTGAGCATCATGTTGACCCAATGCAATTTCATTTGCTGATGGTTCTCAAAGTCAAGTCACGCGAAGTCAGTAAGGATCATTTAGGGTATCATATTTTTGAGAATCATTGTCTTCAGCCAAATTAGAGTGGAGATATACACCTGGTACTATGGGGAGAGCAGCACTTGGGGGGACAATACCATCAGCCCCCTATGGTGCACACCGCCCATGCCGATGGGCGGCCCAGCTCTGAAGTAACTACATACATGTACTATAGCCCTGTTGTAGATGTGCTTCCGGTGAATCATATGAGCCTCTGTTAGCTACTCGCTAATGGGAAATTGCCTATTAGCTGAATGGTTAGCACGCTTGCCGGTTTTATGGGGGTCGTGGGTTCGATTCCTGAGTCGGGTAATCTCGGCTATTACTACAGCCCCCCCCCCCCCCCCCCTACGAGGCTATGGTGCGCTTCAGAGACCACTGTATTTGAGCATCAGGAGGTTCTTTGTGGGGTTTTGTCAACCAAGTAATAGATGGTGGTGTGCTGACAAAAGTTTGAACTGTTCTAACGATGGTACTTAAGTTGCACGGTTTTGATTATTAAAGTAACCTGCTTCAAAAATAAAACAGGGTTAACTCTGGTTTTGGCCTTTGCTTGAAGGTTATAAAAGTAGGCGAAAACTTGCACTTAGGTGACGTCGTGTTTAACTTAAATCATTGATTCAAAATGATTTTTACTTTAAATTGCAGTTGTGCTTTTCAGAGTATGTGAACGAAGTAAGGAAGAATACGTTACACTTGTTGCGAAATAAAAGAGAAGCCAGTGACCTCGAAATTTGTTTGGAAATTGACGCCCCTCCAATGCTGAGTGCTGGTGCTCCAGACGTGTCCAAGGAGGAGGCCGTGGCACGGATGAGGAGCCGATATCCAGACAAATTCAATTAGACTGCTTGTTTTGTCAATGGACAGTACTGATATTTCTTTCCATCACATACATGACAATGAATGATATTGGGGCACGAAAAGACTGACGACCCACACAGGTACCTTTTCGCCCCCTTACCGATGCATTATATGGGACGGCAACAGTTTACTGTTAATCAAATAAACCTAAAAGCTATGCCACAATATTTATAGTCATTATATTGAAGTAACATTGAAATGTTTCAATGTTAGAACATAGTATGTCGCAGGGTTTATACAAAGCGGACAGCCATATGGCACGCTCAAAAGTGTTTCACGATTTCCAATACTGGTACTATAAATACTCTAGCATTGCTATCTGTACAGCTTTCAAAAAAAAAACCCTAAAACATTGGTAGTGATGAAAATATACATGGGTCGTCAGTCTTCTCGTGTCTGCCAATATCATTCAAATTGTACGACAGAATAATCATTTGCACAGAATCCCAACTCTACTGTCTAACATTTTCTTGCGAGTTTTTTTGCGAGTGGTCCAAGCACTCTCTCCAGATTTCTCACTTCCTATACATGTGTATAATTTTGTGTGTTTTATACCATGTCATAGACATCTGAAGCTATTGCATACTGTAGCTTTTGGGTGGAAATTCAGTACTTTGCCACGTCATGGTAGTTAATGTCTTGTTGAATTACAGTAGAACTCGGTAAGTTGGAGCCAGTGAGACAGATATTTCATCGAAGTCAAAGTTACTTGGAGGCGTTACAGGAATTAATGCATGCTAGCCTTTCTAGTTTCCAATGAAGCACTACCAATGTAACGAGTCCTACTGTATAAGAAGAGGGCAGGAGATTCAGTCTCTACCTCAGACAATAGTCCAGATTTTTATGTAACAGCAATATTGTTGAATGTGTTCACTTGAAACTCACTAACAACTCCAGTGAGACCAATTCCTAAGTAAACCATAACTGATGTTGAGTTTAGAGGTTTATAATGTAGTTCTAGTAACATTACACTTGTCATGACCATGTCACTATAAGTTCCTGAACATCAATATATGCTACTTTCTTTGTCAATTGTTTACCATTCTGAAAACACAGAAATCCATCATGGAATGCCAACTTCATTTTTGTACCACTGAGATTGCGCTGTGATTGCATTCGTTTGTTAGGATATTTGTTCTCTCTATGGAACTTGTCACTTATTTCAACTCGTCCAAAGTAGATACTCCCCGAGTCACAAGTTTTAGTAATAGAGTACTTAGGTAATGAGCTGGAGTTGGCATTCCAGGGATAAGACAACTCGATATATATATACATAAATGAAACTAATAAGAAAACCCTTGAAACTCAAAGTCCTCCTCATTTCCCGGTGGAGGGTAAAAAGCTCTGATGCAGGCTACTGCGCATGCTGGAATTACAACACGGACAGTTCGTCCTAGGTGACCATGCACCCATCTTTGGAACTGTCTGTAGGCTATGTGTCGCATCCTTTTATCAAAGGGTCCGTCATAGCCATCCGGATATTGGCTTTTATACTGCAACCATGCAGTCTCCAAAACATCACGATTGATGCACACAGGTTGAAAACTTCCATGGTACACGATACATTTTTTTCTTCCGTTTAAGTTGTCCCTCTTCATTTCGTCCTCAAGTTTAGCAATAACTTTGTCGACTTCTTGACAACATACTCTTTCTTCAATGACTGCAGTAGTCTGACAGTTGTCACACGTGCACCTGCAAGATGTGACAATATGTATACATTACTTTAGTAAACATCAAAATGTCGAATTGAAAAAATTACTGATTTACCAAGAGTGTCTCGGCCAAATTAATTGAGGGTTTGCAATGACCTCAGTTTTCGAGAAGACTGATTGTTGAGCAGCGACCTGTTTAAAACAGAACAAAAATGAAACTAAATTCCAAAAAACAAGCTTTGAAACATCACATAAATAGTAAAGATATTTACTTTTCATACAAATGAATACTGCTACACCCAGGGCAGTGGCAGATCATGCCTGGGGGATATATATATAGGAATGGACATACTTAGTTTGATTTGCTGACACCTGATTCATTGATGGAGGGGTCTGTTTTGTTAATAATCGTGAATATTACAGTAAACATTTTTAAAAACTTCTCAATATCCGATGCCTTCTATACTCTTTAGAAACTTTACCAGACGGTTCCTTCCCAAGTCAACTCGCACCCAAGCCATGTACCAATTTTCACAAATAACAGCAACATTAGGTACATAGGCATGAAAGCATTGACTTACACAAACTAAACCTGGTTAGAAAAACGTGTGTACATTGCTCTGGGTCCAAGTTGACTTGGCCCTAGAGTATGAAAATGAAGTGACCTGTTTTATAACCCATGGAATTCCCTCCGGCCCCCAGGTAAGAAAGTCTAAGTTGCAAAATTGCAATTCTTTTTTCCTCTTGTTTACACTACACAGTTGAGTATTGGGAGGTGGTTCTCATTCTTTCCCATGCATACATTTATTCACTCACTAGTAAGACTGAGCTCAGGGGAGTAGGAGACAACTTCGTACAATGCCCAATTGTCTGCCAGTGAAAGCCAGGATTCGAACCCGAGTCTCACAAACAAGAGTCCGGGGCCCAAACCAATGCGCCACTGTCTACAAATAATGAAAGACCACACATTGTTGAGTGATTTGCGTAAGTGCAACGAGTCCCATTTTTTATCACTGAAACTGGTACTTATCCACGGCTGAAAAATGATTCATCAGTGGGGACGAGAGCGCCTGGGAGTGACCGGTAAAGCTACTGAACTTAAAATTAAAAAAGACCAAGTAGTAATTCGCGGTAGTATGATGCATATTTATAATATTCTTACCAGTCACTAACATTCTGTCGCAACTCCTGCGCACCTTCTGCCCGTTGATATTCACTGCACGAACCGGCTGGGGCTGGATCGTCGACAACCGGAGCAAGGGAAACGGTTCTACTAGAGAGAAGGTGTGAGCACAAATTCAACGGTTCCTATGGGGTCTGTCGCCTCCTCCTCCACATCCGAAACGTCAGAATCGTCTGAAAACTCCACCTGACCCTCCCTGTATCTTTCAAAATATTCTTCATCTACGCTGCTGTACTCACTGGGATCCATATTGTTTTCTTTGTGTTCCCCAACACCACGTCACAGATGTGTAACGAAGGAAAATGGCGCCGTTTCTATTTTCCGTTACAACAATGGCGTTACAACGCCACGGCAACAAATATGTAAATAACTTTTTATAGCGACGTACAATTCAGTTAATATTAAGAATATAGTAATAATAATTATAAACATGAATTTAGAGCATATTGTTGTTCAGATTGGTTGAGACCTTGCAATTTACACTTTAAATGGCTGAAATCAGGACTATTTCCACAGCCATACACCACAGCAGTAGCTGACATGAGCTGTGAAAATGTGCGTGATATTTCAAAACCAGGCCAATGAAAACACAGCGATTTCTTACTTAAGAGTCAATTAACTTTCGATTGTCATGTAAACTGGGACGACCCTATTGCAGTCAGTAGCTTGAATTCAGGAGTAAATTAAGTGCAAATTTAGAGTGTTAAATTAAGTAAAATCTGACCAATTTCGGACAAATGTTAAGAACCAAAATTGATTTTGTTCTACTTTTCAGAAGCTCCTAACATAAGTTGTCAATGCCCAGAAGCTAGCTGTCCCAAAACAGCGTCCAGTATGGTAGCAGCAGCATAGAACTTAAAAATTAAAACAAATTCATACGGTGTCACTTAACTTTTATGCAAAAACTTTAATTTTATTTGTTCCCGATATTGCATTGGCAAAAGGTTAACTCAATCATAGATAAAATCAGAGACTGACTTTAGACTTGAAAATAGATATACAGTTCAAGTTTGGCTTCGAAGATTTGAGAGTTTAGTCTCTGGTTGGCACAAGGATAATGTAACCTGAAACAAAAGACTGACTGGGAGCATATCATACCTGATCAACAGCATCTCTTAAAGTATGACTTTGGATAAGAGACCATAAGGTACGTCCCAGCTCATTCCAGGTATCAAAATACTCTGGGAGCTGATGCTAAAAGAAATAAGAAAATACCATCAATTAATTTTCATAACACAATTTTCATTTTTTGTATTGCATGAAATCCACCATGTAAGTAATGCAATAATCAGAATTTTTGTTTCATCTAGCCTACAACTGAACATATGGTGGTCACAACAGAATCCATGTGGTTGGTGGCAGTTCAATAGAAACTCACATCTTTCACAGCTGCATGAGCACCAGTCTTCAATAGATTTGTCCAGATCTTGTCAAGAAGCCAGTTTATCAGGGAATCTGATATGTTCCATGTATAGAATAGAGCAATTATCGCATCAGCGACGACTTTGTCGAAGTAAAATATTGACTAAAATTATTGATATAATGTGGACTACTACTAGTGATTTTTCTAATTGTTTGGCTTCTGAAATTAAATTGTATAATCTTATGATGATTGGGAAGCGTAAGTTTTCGGTTCTCAGGTTCAAGTTGATAAATGGTTTCAGTAATGCTTTAAACCCTAGAATGGAACATAATGGCCAGGGAGACCTAGGGAATAGTGATACTGGAAAAAAGTGCACAGAACGCTTAAGGTAACAATGGACTATATTGATATCTGGATTATTAAGCCTAATTAGCTGGTTCTTAAAAACAAAACAACTAAACCTGAACCTGAATCTGTCTATTATGTTGCAGTAACCAATACTGCCATGGCAACGAGGAGAGAGCACAGTAATCAGAAATGCAGCAATTTGAGGCCTAAAGGCCTGGATAGATTGAGCTGCCACTAATTTCTCAGGCAGTTGATTCCAATCTTGTATTGTACGTGGAATAGGATATCTGTAGGAGTCTCTTTTGCATACAATAGGTTGGGAGCACTTGATATTCCTCCTTTGGACGTTAACAATTGTAGAGACTGTTAGTGTACACTAGATGATCTACGGGTATTTCTGATAGGTTTGATGAAATGTTCGGGAGATAGTGCGGGTAAATGACCTGCCTCCCATTCAGTAACACTAGGACCTCGCTTAAAAGCAAGTCTTCGCAAGACTACGGGGGAATTTACTGTGTATTTTAAATGAGAACACATGACTTTGACTAGATTTTAGCTAGGTCTTAGCCTTACTGAATGCACGCCTGTTTGTAACGAGCTTTCTACTGTTGTAGCGATTAAGTAATCACTACAGTTCACAGTTAACATTTAAAACTGTTATAACCTCAGTTCTTAGTTCTAGTTGCAAGTGAAAGAGTGCTATCGCTTTCCAATTCACCCCTGACCTGTTACTGCTGCAGCTCTTAGAGATGATAATGGTGAAGAGCCATCACAATAACAACAGCAGGGCAAAAACATGCTTGTAATGTTCAGATTCATTCACAAAAGTATGCTCAGCTTGAACTTTACTTATTTACCGACAGGTTACCCGGTTATGTGACTACTATTACTCTAGGTTACTTAGGGATTGTTCTAAAACTCCCTCAACTCCCTCACCCCTCAACCCACGCCTACTCACGGCCCCTCGATCCACGTAACACCCTCAACCCACGACACCCTCGACCCACAACCTGTGGCACTAGAGGTCATTTTTGCAATTTTACATAATCTTATTACGTCGCAGAGTGACTTTCCTTGAAGACATATTGGAACAGAAAGGTCCGTCTGCCGTTTCTCTCAGACTAAGGTGAGTTGTTCGTAGTTCTAGCCTACACCTTGTTTAGCTTAGGTGCGTTTGAAACGTGTGGCTGTCTGCTGCTAGTTGTGCCGGTTTGTACTGCTGTGCAGACCCAGCGAAGCCGACGGTGAGCCGATAACATGACGGAGGCAAACCCGGCTTTGGGTTGAGGGGGTACCGTTGCGGGTCGAGGGGTTTTTAGAAAGTACGTTACTTGCAGTTGCAAGTTGCAGGGGGGTTAATAAAATTGAGAAAAAACAAAATACATCATTACCAAAGGATTCTCGAGGAGAAATCCAAACTTGGAAGACACATGGTACTTGTTCACGTCGAATACAATCTCCGCGTCTTCACTGCTCATGCTCATGCTCATAGTCCATCAGACAAATAATACCACAAACACCACTAACCTTGGACCCGATGTTTAACCTACCTTCAAAACACAACACATGCTGTGACCTTTGTCCTTGACCTTTGTTCTTGACCTTTGACACATTATATTTCCCCACAAGACGTCGCATTTTTATTATGATTTCACTTCCGGGAATTCATGAAGCTTGAATGGCTTCTTTTTTATAGTATTTTGTGAGTATTTCAGATTTTGTAATAATTTTCACTGGTGTGTGGTCTATATTGATTGAGTTTCTGTCGCAGACAGCATATTGACAGCATAAAAATCCCCTGTTTTTCTTTCCACTTCACATGCTGGTACGTCACTCGCAATACACAGTCAGTGTCACAGTCACAGAAACAGGGTGTGCCAGTTCTACTGTCTTTAGGCAGTCATTTTGCTGTATGAAAGCTATCGTACAGCTAGGTACCAATATGTGTTGAGCTCCATTAAACCCCGAAATTTTACGCAGTTTGGGTAGTTCTTCTCGTTGTGAAACTTATATCAAACTAGTATTAGTGCTCTGAGACACGACCCGGGAATCGAACCAGCGACCCAGATAAAACCGGCGAGTGTGCTAACTATTCAGCTAATAATTAGCAATTCCCATTAGCAAATGGATAACCAGAAGCACATCATTAACATTCCCCCATTACCTATGAACGGACCAGGAAGGTGAAAATATTGTCTCTCATACAGGTCCTCGACTTCTGGAACATTTATATCACCATTCAATGCACACAAGGTCTCAGGGTACTGGTTGGCAGTGCTTCCTCGGTATATCATTCGTTTGCTAACTACACTAATTGTTAGTGATTACCTGGCCGAGAATGGAACCAGCAACCCCAATAAAACTGGCGAGCGTGCTTACCATTCAGCTAATTGGCATATTGCCTGTCACGGTGTGAGTAGTGAGCGGGTAGCAGAGGCTCTCATAATATTCACTGAAACCACATCTACAACATCAACATGTAGAGCTAATGACCAACAGGGGTGCATACAAAATCTGGGAGTCGGGCAACACTCACCTTGCCCGTTACAGCCGTTTAAGTGGAAACAATCTAATGAGTACGTCCTTTTGTTGCATAATTCTCTGCCTTCTGTAAGAAAGAATAGTCTGGGAGGATTAATTATTCATAAAACTTTTTATTGGAGCTTGTGACCTCCCACTTAAGTCTATGCTATTAAGGTCAAAGTCACCACAACTTGGTCAGGGGTGACTTTGTTTTCTTGGGCTAAATCCAAAAATAAAACTTGCAAAAGGTATTTGCATTTAGTGTGTGGGTGATTTTTGATGTACTGAAACATGAGATTGTTCGAACCATTCAGCTAAGAGGCAGTTTCCATTTGGCAACCGGCTTGTAGAGGCTTTATTACACAACCAGATGTCATGTGATACAACACTTGGCAAACAGCTTGGAAAGGTTTTATTGGACTGTATGTCATGTCACATTCGTGCCAGGGATGAGATTCCCCACCGTGACATGAACTAGTGACTTAAATTCCTTTCACAAGTCAACATTTTCTTGTCTTGACATGAGTCATGTTTTTGTCTATTCACTTCATTTCTATATCTAGAACTTTGAA
Organism: Phoronis australis; assembly: GCA_002633005.1. Taxonomy (NCBI): domain Eukaryota; kingdom Metazoa; phylum Phoronida; family Phoronidae; genus Phoronis; species Phoronis australis. Next base: position 364,706 of record NMRA01000060.1, on the reverse strand, counting down.
TTTCTAAAATTCTACTTTTCAAATTCAAATCAGTTAAACTAGAAGGCATATAAGTGTTAGTAAGATCTACACCTAAAACTTTACTGATATGTAGCATGATACTTAAATAAACAAAAAATAATTTTAATGATTTACACTGTAACAAGGTTTGACGGTATCTTTTATCAAGCCACTGGCTTGCTGGAAACGTTGCTGTGTGCTTTTGGTTTTCGTTGGTTGGTTTCATTAGAATGTTTTGAATGACTAGCATCCAACAGTCTATGTGACAGTCTATCTGTAGAATGGTCAACTGTGAAAATAGCTATCCAACTAGACTGATTTTTCCTGCTGCTGGCACACATTGACAGGTGGCCATATCCCAATAGGCCTGTATACAGGAACCTTTTCAGCAAATTACACCTCACCTTAACTAAACCATGAAAGCCACATTGCGATAAGTACCTGTTAGATGTAGAGGGATACATTTGGATGCCATTGATGTCCATATCATCTTTAAATGTAATTTTAGTTTATTTTTATTACCCGTTCAGGTAATTTTCTGTACACAGTTTTCAAAGTGTGTCTGACAGTTTAGAATATCATGTCAAATATCATTTTTAAAGAAATAATTATTTCTTTTTAAGTTATTTACACCAGAAATATGGCGGACGAGGCGGAGTCAATGAAGTTCATGCACTTGCCCCCTCTACAGTCCGGGGTCAGTAACAGACCTGCCTACAGGCAGCCGCTACATACCCAGAAGGCATTTGAAGTGCTTGATGTCCTCAGGAAGTATGTTTTAACTTGTTCCTTTTTATCAGACTGTTTTTCTGTAAGTTTTGGAACATGTGAACGTAAAAGTTAGGTTTAAAGCTACTGTAAAACCTGCCTTCCATTCTATCACAAGTTATATTCTTGACTTAGGCCACTTACCATTATGAAATTGGTATCAAATTGTTCTTTTAGTCAACTAAGAGGTGATGTAGGGAACTGACAATTTGTCATTGATTGATACCAGTCTTGTCAAGTTGGATTGGCCGAAACCGGACTCTTCAAGTTGGATTATCACGGTGTGTCATTTTACGCACTGTGCGTGGTCTCAAGCAATAGCCAATTGGCAATATTTACCCTGTAATTTAACCAAAAATGACATTAAGAATGATTGCCTTCCCCTTTAAGCGGCAGATCTGATTTCCAATTCAAACATCCTATCTGCGCTCCCATGAAAGCGTTGTAATAATCTGTTTTCTAAATTTATAGAAACAAAGGAACGAGTATCTTCAATGAATGCCAAAAACCTTGCATTGATCTGATATTAACTTTTTTGTTCATTTTTGGATATTTTTGCTCCTGAGCACTGATCCTGTTTATGCTTCCATTGTCCAGACAAGGCCTGCTGTGCGACGTCACCCTGGTGGCAGATGTGGTAGAGATCCCAGCCCACAAGGCCGTTCTGTCGGCGTGCAGCTCATACTTCTGTGCTATGTTTACGGGAGATCTAACCGAGGCCACGGCAAGCCGTATCACGTTACAGGAAGTGGACGGCAAGGCTCTTGAACTGTTGATTGACTTTGTGTACACGTCAGAGATACAGGTTACTGAAGAAAATGTGCAGGTGAGTGAACATCGCTCTGTTTATTGATTGTGTCTACAAATTTTCAATGCTTGGGGCCCTGTAGTTGTATTGGTAGCAGCATTTATTTCTAAAAATTACAAATGAGTTACGACAATTGGGCCAAGTAGCGGATAAATACACTTCTGTCACTCATAGTGTGAAGCGATTCAGAGCAGCTGATCTACAAGGCAAGGACCATGTGAAAGATACTCTATAATCTGAGTCCTCCCATTGCACGCAGACCCAAGATACTCTATAGTCTGAGTCCTCCCATTCCACGCAGACCCAAGATACTCTGTAGTCTGAGTCCTCCCATTACACGCAGACCCAAGATACTCTATAGTCTGAGTCCTCCCATTACACGCAGACCCAAGACAATTTGCGCAGAAGCCATAATTTTTGTCTTGGACACAACATTGTTTCTTTTTTTAGCACACTGTCTGGTAAACTGTCTTAGATAACTGTTTATTCCATCTTGTAAGAAACTGAACAATAAGGGATACAATTACTGCCTGCAAATCGATAACATTATATGTAGGCAGATGAACAACTATGATAACAATTATATAAAAGTGATGATTACTGAAGTATATAAAAATTACAAGAGATAATTCTGAAGGTGCAGCAACATAATACAATGGTAAAGTTTGATTGGAAATTATTATAGCATTGGCTGTGAGGCCCTGCCTCTCATACCGCAAATTGTATGACATTTCTAGATTAGGCAGATTTTTTCAGAACAGCTGGTATTGCTTAGTATGCACATATCTGTCTAGTCTCTCCATAAAATTTTTATCAAGTATGGTCCAAATTACTAAAAAATGCCAAGTCCTATTTTAGTTTCTTATCTCTGTGGCGGATTAAATGCTTGCTTTACTTTAGAAAATATTTTGTAAATCCTCAGTCTCTTACACGCCATCTCTTGGTCACTTTAGACATTGCTGCCAGCTGCCAACCTTCTCCAACTGATGGAAGTGCGGGACGCCTGCTGTGACTTCCTTCAGTCACAGCTGCACCCCTCCAATGCGCTTGGCATTCGTGCCTTTGCTGATCTTCACGCTTGTACAGAGCTGATGTTGGTTGCACAGACGTACACGGAGCAGCACTTTAGGTGAGAACTAGGTCGCCTGTGTAAAAGATAGTGACACTTCTGGGCCCTGATTCATCTTACAGTCACACTGTAAGAGCGCAACTGTGGTGGACAACCAATGTGTCTGTTGTGGCGGTACATATACATTGTTCATTGCATGTGTTTGTTTGATTCGATTTAATATTGCAATGAAAATAATTCAAGTTCCGAAATAAAACGTTGTTGAAAATGTTTGTTTTTTCAATATTTATTGTACTATGTATGGGGGGGGGGGGAACTGATGGGTGATATTTTTGGCATTAACCCACCTCAGCTTTGTTTGAAGTTGCCAATATTTTACTTCCAAAAGCGCTTTCGATAGGTGTGTTCTCTATTATTCTGAGGTATTTACCCACAATGCAACACTTGTGGTCGAACACATCACGTGCAAATGTAATCAATCAAATTTTCAATGCAGGCAAACTTAATGATTATATAGTAATCGCTTTTGAGTTGTAATGCTGACAACAAGAAATTGTCAAAAAGGGCAAATTATCAGTGGTGCATGTGCTTCTCTTGTTTAAGGGGCATGCTCGGCGAGAAATGTAATTTTAAAGGAATGAGCAGTAATGTGGAATTGTACCGTCTAGCTCCCCAGTAGCAGCTGAACACTGTCACTGAGGAAAAACACATGCATTAAGTGGCAGAGTATTTTCAGCATATTTGAATAGTAGAGACACCGACCTTGATTTCAGCAAATGTCTGGCAGACAATGATGAGAATTGGCGATTTGTAATAAAACGACAAAAACTTGGATTTTTGTTGTTTTATAGCTGTTCAAAGCTATTATTTTCAAGAAGTCTATCTTGTCCTTCAAAAAGTGTATTTCACTCATAAAACTGATAATGTCCCTCAAATCTACTCAGTGTATTTTTCTACGTACACAACCCATTATGGGCCTATCAGAACTTTACTTAATGTGTACTGAAATGAGCACTCCTTGTAGCATAGCGTGGAGATGTCATGAAAATGTTGTTTGATCTATATTTTCAGTGACGTTGTTCAACATGATGAGTTCATGAACTTGTCGTGCGCTCAAGTATGCAAGCTGATTTCCAGCGACAGACTATCAGTCATCTCAGAAGAGCAGGTGATGCACACACTACCATTTTGTTTAAAACCCCGTTTTGATGATTTCGACCAATCCTCAGTCTGTCCCCTGCTAATGCACCATTAGCATCTTTGCCTGATTAAAGCAGGATTCAACTAAAACACTTTCTCGTTGTGTCACAGAATAGATATTTGGCTCGATTCGTGCGTGGTCTCTCCCCACAGTTGTCGTGTAACTTGCCTAAAGCTTATGTGATGCTTGCCAGTTTTGCCGACTTCGGGAGTTTTCAAATTTGCTCCAGACTTTTGCGGGGTGACAAGGGTTTCTGGGCATTGTTAAATTTTAGAGGGCTGGATGGAAAGTGATTGCTAATATCGCTTAATGGGCTAAAACTGTGTTGGTATCCTTTCAAGTCACTAAAAACAGCGGCAAAAGTTTGTGTTTGGGTTTTACAGGATAACCCACAAATTTTTACATGAAATTCTTATTCCTGATTCTTTTGCACTTGTGTAGTTGAAACTTTGTGAGAAGATTGATGGACTGAAGTTTAAGTGCAACAAATATGAAAAATATAGAGTTATCAGTTCAGTTTTTGGGTCACCCTGTAGCTTTTTGGCATCTTTTGATGAAGAAATGTGATGTCATAGGGAAGTCTACCAAAAACCTTAGTTTCTTCCTGAATTATTGTATGATATTTTTTACTGTGCTGTGATTCTTTGACCTGATCAAGTGTGTGATTTCATGTTATTACTCTGCGCGTGTAAGCGCAGAGTACTGTTGTTCCTGGGTTTTCTTCAGTTTTATTCTTATTCTTCTTATTCTTATTCTTATTCTTCTTCCGACCACGTTTGAGGCTTAATAACTCCAAATTGGGTACAGGTATGGTCTTTAAATTCAGCATATGACTTTTGACAGTATATAAATTTTGATTGGTTATATAATCATATTCCATATTGCACCGGAAGAGGTCGTTTGGTGCAAAGGTCATATAATTTTCAAAATGCTACTCCTCCTTCAGTTTTAAAGCTATCTTTTTCAAATTCGGTGCACAGGTATAAGTCAACATGACAATTTAAAAAATTACTTTTCTAAGTAATCGGGTCATCCAATCAGGTGAAATAGGTCAAAGGTCATTAGGTACAAACTAAAATTTTGAGCTAGACACTTCAAATTGACAGGTCTGATTGCCACAGGTAAATCAAATCAGAATCCAAAGTTTCAGGTCATTTAGTGCAAACATGGGGTCATTAGGTGCATTTTACTTCTGAAAATTTGACCTTTTCAATCAGCAAGTTTTCTGA
>NMRA01000060.1:269507-359422 GCA_002633005.1 Phoronis australis | reverse complement strand
ATTCATTCATGTTGTATTCTTAAGTGCTTAAAGCAAAACACCTGTGATTCTTAGCATTAACTATACTTTAAATTGGTTGTACAATTATTCCCTCACTGGGGTTCATAATGCACCGGAAGAGGTCAGTTAGTGGAAAGGTCATCAAAACATTAACATGAAATTACTCCTACAATTTTAAAGAATTTCTTTTCATATTGGTAAACGGGGTTGCTGTCAGTAACTTCCCATAACAATTCCTTTAATACGCACGCGCAGAGTCCATTATTGTCACGCCGTGACAATAATCTTTCTAGTTTATATTGCTATAGGATATATTTTCAAACTGATTTTCTAGAGGCAAATCTATAGGGGGTGCAGGGGATTTAACCCCCCTGAGAGGGGCAACTATAAACTCTTGACAGAACCACTTACGCAATAAACTCCCCTTTACTGAAATAGTCCACCCACTCATACTTAATTTCTAATGAAAAGCTAACTAGGTAATACAGAGATTGACATAATTATTTGATAATACGAATTTACATGATATGTCATTGAATTATTCTCTTCTTGGGAATCCCAAATTTGGGGGCTTAGTTTAGGAACTTTCGTTACAGTTGAATAAGTTATGGTGTTCAATTTTTTAAAAAAGAGATAATCTTGCTGGGTGCTATGGGTGAATACATTGATGATATGCACAGGGAGTGGCGTTCAAGGGATATGACCACCAGAGGGCAGCATGTTTGGACTTTTCGGTCTGCGTAGCAAATGATAGATTTGCCTGAAAGTTTAATTAATATTTGCCTAAATTTTCCCATGTTTTGCCTGAATTTAGAGCTCAATTCCTTTCCCACTGACAGCTAATGTTCCTGTAGTGACTTGTCTTCACTATGTGTTCTCTGCACGTCAGGTGTTCGAGGCAATCATTGAATGGATCAAGCATGACTATCGTCGGCGTAACGAGATGATAGCCCAACTAATGCAGAACGTTCGTCTACCGCTGCTATCCCAGGAGTACTTAGTGCAAACTGTGGAGGAAGAGGATCTGATCAAGACAAACTCAGCATGTAAGGACCTGTTAATAGAGGCCATGAAGTTCCACTTGCTCAAGGGAGAGTCGAAGGCGTCTTACAAGACACCGCGCACAAAGCCACGCAGTCCCATCGGTCTTCCAAAGGTACGGTTATATTAGATGAAGGGTTTTACTCAGATTTGATTAAGTTTATTTAATTTTAATTCTATTCAGACATATTCAATAATAATTCTAGTGTTTTTATGGGTTGATAATCTGTAGAGAATATAGTTCACTTGAATATACAGCATAAGTCTTTCGGTTTAACCAGGGCTCTCTAGTGGTTGAAGTACTAGATTACACAGTCGTGTAAGGTTGTGAGATTGTGGGCTGAATTTTTCTAGCTCTTTGTGGTGTCATTCTCTCCCTGTTGCTGGAGCTTGGTTCCAGTCTAATTACAATGTGGAAAACTTAAGACCAACTGAAATTTAATTGCCTATCTTGAAATGGCATTACCCAACTTGTAAATTGCATGAATCCAGGTAGATAGTTGTAAAATGGTCTAACGGAGCTGATCAGTAGTCAAGTTGTTACACTTTGTGAACAGCAATGCAGTGCTGTCCTTATTTTCTGTCTTTTCTGTTGGTAAGGTGATGCTAGTCATAGGTGGTCAAGCTCCTAAAGCTATCCGCAGCGTTGAGTGTTATGACTTTAAAGAAGAGAAATGGTCGCAGGTGGCAGAGATGCCCACCAGAAGATGTCGCTGTGGTAGGTGTTTTAATAACAATTTTATTGCAGATGTGTAATTCTCTGAATAATTTAATGGTAAATCAAATAAGAATTCATCTTAAGTTTTCAGACTGTTGCTATTTAATGTACCTCGTATGAAGGTTTTCTTCGATCTTATATAGAATGTGGTTTTGTCATCAAATTTGTTATTGAAATTTCTGATTCTTCGAGCTTGGCTGTCTTGTCTTACAGGTGTTTCTGTTATAAACAATCTGGTATACGCCATTGGAGGCTTCAACGGTACTATTCGTGTTCGCACCGTGGAAGTGTACGATTGTGGCAAGGACACATGGCGGTCTGTCACTAATATGGAGGCTAGACGAAGCACGCTCGGAGCTGCAGTTCTAAATGGTTTCATCTATGCAGTGGGGGGATTCGATGGATCATCAGGTAATTGTGGGATGGTGTTTTGTCACTGGCATCTGGGTCCAGTGACGGATTTAGGGGGGCTCAAGGGGCTATGGCACCCCTAAAATTCTCCCAGATTCCATTTTGCAGTTTGGGGGTGCGAATGTCTGACGTGCAAAATCCTGGCTAATACTCTGCCCTGGGCCTCCCCAACTCAAAATCCTGGATCTGCCCCTGAGGTCTCAAATGAAATTAGGAACATTGGGAGAAAAGGCAAACACAGGTTGGTGAAACAAATAAGGACTGAAGATTTTGAATATTGCGCAGATCAATTTGTTTAAGAAAACATCTGGACAGCTATATTTGGGAGCTATTTTATGTGTCTAGAGTGGAGCAATCTTATCTAAAACTCTGTATTAAACCACATTCCAATAACCAGTAAATTTTTAAAATGCCATCAAAATGGTTGTCATCTCAGCATGCGATTGTTACCCTGCTTGTAATTAAATGTTATAATACTGCCTCTTACCGTTAGGCTTGAACAGTGTGGAGTGTTATGATGTCAAAGCCAACGAGTGGCATGGCGTGGCTCCAATGAGTACCAGACGAAGTAGCGTTGGCGTAGGGGTGGTGCAAGGTAAGATATTTGTTCGGGTGTTACTAGCAATTGACATACAATGGGCTTTGGCGCCAATGAGTGCCGAAATAAGTAGTATGGTAGTAGGGGTGGTGCTGGGTATGCTGTTTGAGAATTGTTCACGGTGTCCGTAGCAGCTGACATACTGTTGGCCGTGGCGTCAGTAATTACCATATTGTGACATCAATCAGTATCAGAGCAAGTGTGGTAGGAGAGGTGGTGCTGCGTGTGCTGTTTAAGAGCTATTGGGGGTGTAACCTATACATGACGTACAATGGCACATTTGTGTCAGGTCAACTGCTGCCATATCTAGACATAAATTAATGAAGTTGCCGCAGTAAAGAGTCGGAGACTATGGAGTACCTTTTAGCTGACTGAAAAATCACCTTTTGGACAGCTGCCAATGTATCTTTGTAATAAATTGATCTTGATATGATAAATTGAGTTTCTGTCTTTTGGGCCTTTGAGATGCACAACTTACTGTTTATTTCATGTCTTTACATACATCTAATGAATTAAATATTCAAAGCAGTGCTTGTCATTTTCGTTTTTAATTCCATATTCCCCAATACAAAGATCCCCTGTACAGTTTCAACTCCGGAAAAAACCGATTTCCAAGATCAAATAACAGCTTTATTAGTCTATTTAGAAGCATTCTTATGTTAGAGATCACAAGTCATAAACCATTTATGTATCCTTGTTACAAAAACTCAGTGGAACTACTTTCATCAATGGGTATCAAAGGTTTTTAACTAAATTGTTGTTGGCCATTATTTATTGTAGTTCTTCGAAAAAAAACATTCACAGGGAATTCAATTTTGGAGGTCAAACAGGTCGCACAAATCACCTGTTTTAGTCCATGGTAGTTTAATTTATTTCAGCCAATATTTCATTGCCCTAAAGTCATTGCTAATGAAGTAATTGCCCTGCTTGACACCAATGAAGGTAGATCAGTTTTCAGTTATCAAAGGATTTTGTCATCAGCAATCTGTACAAATGTATTGATGAAGTACACACAACCATGGTACAGACCAAGTTTCTAAAGCCATGAACTAAACATATTCCTGTAATTAGCCAGGTACTAAACAGGGGCCTGAAAAGAATTCTGTGTTAATTTTGTGAGATAGTTATCTAGTCCACAATGTATCTTTGCATGCAGGTTTACTTTACGCTGTGGGAGGATATGACGGCACCTCCAGACAATGTCTGTCATCAGTGGAGTGTTACAACCCTGAGAATGACACCTGGGCTATCATACCTGAAATGTCCTGTAGGCGTAGCGGTGCTGGTAAATTGGGTTTAATTTATATGTTATATAGAAGTATAAACAGTCTAGTTATAGCAGCACCGTTGGCTGTAACCTGAGCTGTGGTCATTAACCAGTAACTGCTCTTTAGACAAGCAGTTTCATTAGTGAGGATTACGTTTTGTATAGTCGGCCATTTTCAAACACTACATTCTGAGGAAGATGAAAAAAACATAATTGTTTAGTGACGCACTTTAGCATGTGTGTAGAAGCAAGAAAGGCAAATTCTTCCATTTTTAGACACAAGATGCTGGAAAATTTGAGATTTTTGGATATTTTTCAATATCCTCACTTTATTATAAGTATGATTTGTTCTGTATATAGGTGCCATCCAATGGTGTTTTAGTTAGAATGTAAGGATTTTGCAACTATTACTACCTTTCAATAATGGAAGAAATACAATTTTAGCAGTTTTGTCACAAATTGAAGAACTTTATCACAGCAAATAACATCAAACTTAGTAATAATCATAACACTCATTTCACACTAACCTGTTGTAGGTGTGGGTGTTATTGATGGACAGCTGTATGCAGTGGGGGGTCACGATGGACCCCTGGTGAGAAAGAGTGTGGAGATGTACAACCCTGAGAAGGAGGTGTGGATGCAGGTGGCCAATATGCACCTGTGTCGCAGGAATGCAGGTAAGACTCTCCCGCAGGTGTGAATAGGTAGTGATAAAATCAAACTGTGTTACAATGAAATTCTCCAGATTTTACTTAAATGGTTGTTGAAAGCAACATTTGTTGTAACTTATCATCTTGCACGCAGTACGGTTGGCTCAGGATTTGCGAAATGGAATGCTGAAACAGGAACTCATCTAGTGTTTGAATAGTGGGGGTCCAAACTGGCGAGAATGACACTGACCATATGAGGTCACCCTGATGTCACAGGACAGGGAGGTATTCACCCTAAAAACTTGGCTGCCAGCATTTTCCGATCCTCTTCCGCTTTAAATCTACAGGCTTATCATTTTGTGCACTGGAAGCGAAATGGCTGAAAATAGCCCAAACACTGTATGGAGATTTATTGGGACTTGATCGTTATTCTTTAGCAGTAATAGTTTTGGGTCAAGAAAACCCCAAACTTTACATCAAAAAACAATATTTGACCTAATTACAGTAACAAAATTTGTCTCATTGACTTGTTCTTCACTCAAATAAGAAACAATATCTTGGTTTGAGAACAGACGGGTTGTTATTGCTTCAGAGTAGACTCATTACCGTTACTTGTCATAACACGTAGTTTCAATCACGAAGGCAGCATGACCCTCGTGAGAATTCCAGGTGCAGTTCAAAGAAAAGATAAGAACATGATAATGCTTTTTAGAAGCAAACCTGTAAATAAAATTGTTTGACTCCAGAATATAGTTGAAAGCATCTTTTAACATTTATTTATAATCTATGTCAGAGTAAACACTATAACCCGTAAAATCGCATTCACAGGTGTGGTATCCAACAATGGTTTGCTCTATGTAATCGGTGGGGATGACGGGTCGTCAAATCTTGGATCTGTAGAATGCTATAACCCTAAGAATGACACGTGGACTCTTCTAACCAACTCCATGACAACGGGGCGGAGTTACAGTGGAGTGGCAGTTGTCGATAAAATAGATATCAGGCATGTGACCTGAATACTCGTGTTAGCAGGTACATTTTATCAAATAAAGTGTTTGTTTTGGTATTTGAATTGCATTTCTGTTAATTTCTAAGTTATTTTTGTTATAAGAATGTTATGCCGTAATGGTGCAGCAGGGCTTACAATACAGTTCTTCTGTGAGTTGGAATCACGATTATTCATATAGTCATTTAGAATTCTCTGAGAGAATAATATGCGACTGGCAAGGTAAACTAGTTATGTAATTAGTTGTTGTTATCTAGTGAGGTGACATTATGACACATGATGATATTATTTATAAAAATCTCTGTAATGCATTTTAATGTTTAATGTGACCACCAAACATCACCATGTAAGCTTCTTCCAGTTCCACTCATTAAATGGTAAACAGCGTCCATCATCTTATGTCAATCTTCATTTTCAACACTTCCAAGTTGTACTCGCACAATTAATGTAAATCTACAGTACATAATGAGTATAATCCAACACAAAAAGCCCCATCAAGATCACAAGAACTTAATAAGCAGAACTCCTGGTCACGATGGACAAGTGCCAGCAGAATTCACAGTCAGAATATTTGGTAATGACCTGTCTTGTCAGGCACAAAGCATGTTGTCCGTTTATTGCAGCTGCGTACTGTTACTAAACAAAAACACAAATTCTGTTCTTTGTACAATGTTTTTAATCACATAAAACAATCACCATCAATTTTAACTGCTAATTATTCAAACCTTTCCTGGTTATAATATAAAAATAAATCTTTTAAAATACACAAGGTCATAAACACTAGCACATTACATCCTCATCCCGTCTGGAACACCGTTGCATCACAGTCTCCAAAAACTTATTTTATACACAAGCTGTTAGTAACATTTTTCAAAAAAAAATATGCAAAATATGGTAGAGACACTACGGCATCAGTAAAATTATCCTAAAATAAACATTCACTGATTTTAGAATTATTGCATGACTACCACCACTCATCCTATTTTCGAGCTTTGGTTTATAATTAAATGTCATAATGACAACATTTAAACTCAGTGACAATATAATATACAAGAGCAATGCGGAGCGTTGAAACGCGCCCACGAATGCACCGCATATGGTGTGCTTTTAGGGTTGTTTTTTTGTTTCATAAAAATAGCCACTAGATGGCGCAAAAAATCCAATCTACCTGAAAACGGGAAAATGACACCGCTTTAATAGAAAGCTATCACCAAATTTTATAAAAATCTGTCGAACTTCAGAGAAACGAAGGAAAACTGAAAAAATGAAATTGCCACTATGGAGCACAGCATTCATTGGATCGGCCTAAAAGACTTTGTGTTTTGTTAGCTTCTTATAAATGCAATTATTAAATGTAATAAAGATCATGCAGTGTGTTACAGAGATGCAATCGCCCTCGTCACACTGAAAAACATACATGCCAATTTTCAAAATCATCCTTAGAATGGTTTGTTGATCGAGGGGTGGACGCCAAAAACCAGACTCGAAAACAGGAAAAAATGCCACTAGGTGGCGCAAACTAGATCAATTCCATCTGAAAACGGGATGATAGCGTCAACTCACTAATAGATGCCTACATGCCATGTTATGACAATCCATTGAGGACCTTTGAAGATACAGAGGTAGACGTAAAAAAATGAAATTGCCACTAGGGGGCACACCAGTAGTCAGATGCGTCCAAATGTCATCATATAAATACACTTGCTAAATTTAATAAAGATCCTGCCAACAGTTTAGGAGATACAGCCATGGACAAAAAAAACACAAAACCGCCACTAGGAGGCACCGCAGTACACGAAATCCTCGGAAAATTATCGTCAGCCGCCCTCTTCATAGTAAAAACATACATGCCAATTTTTACAATCATCCTTTGAGTGGTTTGGTTGATAGATGGGTGGACGCCAAAAAAAAACTCAAAAACAGCAAAAAATGGCCACTAGGTGGCGCAAACTTCGTCAATTTCATCCAAAAACTGGAGGATAGCATCATCTCACCAATAGATGCCTATATGCCAAATTTTATGAAAATCCGTTGAGAACCTTTGAAGATATAGAGGTAAGCATAAAAAAATAAAATTGCCACTAGGGGGCACATCGGTAGTCGGATCCGTCTGAAAGTTCCTTCATGCGGTCCCATCCATGAAAGGAACGTATGTACTAAATTCTATGAACGTATGTCAAAGGGTTTTGGAGGTAGAGCAGCGGACGTGTGACGCCGGACGGAGATGACGGCATAATGCGTCCACATACAAATATGTGGGCGCATAAAAATTGAAGAAAATTTTCCCCCGCACTACTAACAGGTGAGACAGCCTTTTTCACAAGGGCATTCTCATGAACGCAGTTCTTTTCTTGCTTAAGTAGAAGTCTGCTCTCACAAACCCTCGTTCTCTTCTCACAAACTGTATTTCTTTTCGTTTCCGAGAGGGGCAAGTTGCATGAGCTTGATACTGCATGTGAGGCAACAGCCACTTACAGGGGGTCAGGATTTTGAGAACCAGTTTTTTAAAATATAATTCTGAAGAGAAAACTGGTTCCCAAAATGTGGGATCCCTACAACTGGCTATTACCGCATGACCATAAAGTAATGAATCGAGTCTGAGCACTACAACTAGGATATTGGGAATGTGTGTGGTTTATTAAAGAAATGAAAAAACAGTACCACATGAGAAAAGAACAGCTGCAGCCCATGAGAAAATAATTTTAATTAAAAAGCATTTACAAGTATAAGAAATTCAATGCTGTTAATGTTAAGTCAACTGTGAGAGGAAGGCTGTTTGCCGTGGGTTACTATTAATACATTCACTAAAATGACACTAATAGACAAACCTACTTCTGTGAAAATTTAAATCCCCTGGAAAAACTGATAATACCTCAATCTAATGATGAGACTACATACAATTAGTGCAGAAAATACATTCTTAGCAACTTGTGAATACTGGAGACAGAATTTGTGTATTGTATAGTTGACTCAATAACATTCACAGTTACGTAACAGTATCTTCTGGAAACAAGGCTTCATTATACAACATACCCTTCAATCAGTCATCAGTCACATAGTGTTGCAAGCCGAAGAAAACATCACTGACTGTAGTTACAGCACATTGGTTGTTAAGACAACATTCAAGCAAACTTAAACACAGCAAAGTTTTTCTGTTTCCATGTTTGTTCGATAACACAGAATACAGAGATTTGCACGTTTCAAAACACACCCAGTTTATAAATTTCGCATATCAATTTTACACTTGGTCATGATAAAGACATGGATTCTTGAGTTCACATGAAATACAGTACTTATGACATGCAAATTCGCATTCACAGAATGGTCAACTTCATAAATTTCAACGTGTAGCAAATGACATTCATTTATAATAATTTATATCTAAAAAATTACAAAGAGGGCACAAAATAACAGCGAGGGTGTCAGTCAGAGAGCTCAAATATAACCAGGAAAGCAAGCTTTAGAAAATATTGGAAATTAATGCAAAGATGAAAACCTGTCATATAGGCCAATGCGCTGGAATGTCAAGATGTGCCTACACATGCAACTAAGGGGTCCGTGTCTTACAAAACACGCGTAGAGTAAACCACAGAACAACTACAGAATGTGAGCAACGGTGAAATTATCCATTACAAAATGGTAGAGCTTGATGCCTTTTCAAGTCATTAGAGTAATAAAACCATGATTTCTGTCAAAAAACTTTTCAACCGAACCATTGTTAATGATTTCGATGAGGCGCACTCACTTAAGCTATTTGTAAAGGTAAGTTATCTTCAGTCGCTAAAGCATGCCCATCTGGGGATTTCAATGCGTGCATGGGATAAGAACGCCATGATTAGCCACTACGCATGATTTACAGCAACTTTGGGAAACTAAAACATACTAAGGATGAACAAAAGACAAGCAAGGCAAATACATCAATTTCAAGACACTGCAAGGGACACCTGCCTTTACCAATCCGTGAAGTTTAGAGGCTTGTGAATAAGCAAAATTGAGCAAAAATATTTTTTGAGAAAATGTATTGTACAATGGCACAGGGGCCATGTATATATATAGGCTTAATGTATGATGTAGGCAGTACAGGGAAAAATAGGAGGCGAAACATGAGAGAATATAACTCTATAAGCCTATCTGTGTGAAATATCAATTGAAAATACCACTTTAAGGAAATGACATCTTCCTGAGTTTTAATGTTGTTGGAAAAATACTGAAAAATGGGAAATACTAACCCAATTCCATCATTAAAGTATATGCAAGGCCTTACAAATTTATTGATTATGTTTACAATCAATATTTAACCTGATTTTAGAATTTTCAAAAATCAACAGTGGAAATGAAGGTACCAGCACTATGAACAGAGACAGCACTTATACAAATGAACAGCACTGTGAACACAGACAGCACTTAGACACATGGACAGCACTGTGAATACAGACAGAATTTAGACACAAGAACAGCACTGTGAAAACAGACAGCACTTAGACACATGGACTACCAATCAACAGAACTAAAGACAGTTAGTCATAGTATTTACATTCAACATTTCCATATATAAACTGAAAACAGTAGCATGTTTCATGGGTGTTCACTAGATGTCACCACTGGTCATTTTGAATGGTTCTTGGCACTTTCTTTGGCCCTTCTTAGTGCAGCATTAATACGAACGTGAAGTCGATTCTCAAAGTCGTATTCTTTAAACCCATCCTGCAAGCAAAAGTACACCATGAACATCCTTGGGATTAAGACCCCTTAGCAGTAACGTGAAACTAGCAATGAGTACATTTTAAACATCAGATATCAGACATTAAGATCTCGAACAAGAGCAATGCAGAGCGTTGAAAAGCGAATGCAAATCTGTACTTCTAATGGTGTTTTTAGTGTCATAAAAATGGCCATAAAATTGCGCAGAATACGTCAAACCGGTCCAAAATTAGGAAGTCGTCGTCTCTCTATTACAAATTAAACTATTTGTCAAATTTCATGAAAATCCACAAAGGAATGAGTTTCGATTTTGCAAAGGGTTTAGTAGAAACAAAGATCCTCCAAAGAATTAAGGAATACAGCCGTGGATGTAAAAAAATGGCATTTGAGATCGCCACAGCAGTCGAACCTATCCGAAAGTCAGTGTCAGTTGCGGTCTTCTCATTAGGAAAAACATCTGTGATCCTTTGAATACTTAGGAGGATAGGAAAGCGGACGTCGAAAATGTATTAAAAAATGCTTAAATTGCCACCAGGTGGTGCAAAATACACCAAATCCGTCCGAAAACAGGAGAGCATCATCGTCTCTTTAATAGAAACTTATATGCTAAACTTCAAGAAAATGTATCACTCACATATAAATATGTGAGCGCATAAAAACAATATGGCATATGGCAAGGCCTATTTAAAGTTGAAGTAACCACATTGGTAGCAAACATCTGTAGCCATGTAATCGTGGTCGGCTACAGCTCACCACTAACTCCAGCAAAAAGCCGCGTTCCGAATTCAACTCTTCTTTGGAGGTAGAAAAAAAAAACATTTATTTTCGAGAGGGTGCAAACACAGTTCTGAGGTGAGTCAGATGATTAAAATATGATGTATCCAGACACACTTAGCAATGCATCTCACAGTGCAACATCACAGCATCAGAATGACAGCTGAACTACTTACGACACCAAATAACCATTGATAAGTATGGCAGCAGCCAGACAACTGCCTTATGAATGGCAGCATTATGGTTTAATACTCCATTATCACAGTGGAGTCGTGTCATTTGGAATATGGCTATTATGGGTTCCATGACGTCGTATTGCGGTCAAAACTTTTAATGGTTTGAGCACCAAGATATGCATGTCTTTGACACCATATTTTACAAAGTAATGGAAATCAGGACATTTTCTACCTTAATGCAAACATGAAACTAACAAATTGCTAACATCTCTACTAGCATTAAGGTAGAGCATGTCCTGTACATAGTCTTCTCCACATGCACTAACTCTAGCATTCTTCATGAGCATTTTACACTTGAAAGCTTTTCGAATTAATGCAGTTAATTCAGTCTGGGTGTACATTGTAGTAATGTAGTGCGTCTTTCAAATGACCTAGCTAAGCTTTCTAATACCGTACCCTGGCCTTCAACAGAAGTTGTCTCCCTCTGTCCTCCGTATCAGGTTGTTTCAGTAATTCCGTACCCAGCTCATACATGGCGAAGGCCAGTACGTGAATGTCTTCCTTCTTCCCCTCGTGCCGAGCGAGTACTTCTTCAAAACACTGTAATAACCCATAACATTAGACTTAGCACTGAGGAGGTGGCATTTACTTTGTAACCCAACACTTGGGCATTATCTTACTTTGATCCTGTCGAGTTATCTCCAAATGTAATCAGATGCAGTTTGTTCAGGCGAAGCAAACATGATATATCTTGTGAAAAGCAACGCCAAGTGATCACTTCTGCTTTTGATAACTTCTTCCGCTGCCCTTTCTTGTAACTTGCCCCATTGCTAAACTACTTCCACAATATGTTGTTCGACAGTACTAGGTGAGCCGACTCAATGAGAGAGTATCGCCAATTGGTGACTAAGGGAGTCTTCATGTACTGGGCTCTGATATCAGTACTTGAAACTTGATTAGAAAACTGACCATCGCACATTTCTACTAAACATACAAAGTTGTATTCTAATCATGTGAGTAGAGTCTGAGCTCGAAGGTTAGATATAAGGTGAAACTGATTTCTGGGGATGTACTCGTATCAAAAAGATATCAAATGTAGTCCTTCAACGTCCCATCTTTAGAGCCATTGATGGAAGCAAGGAACCAAAGTAAGGAAACGTTTGTAATTTGAAGGATTTTACTGCCTGCATATTTGTTACCAAATATTTTGCTGTTAAACAACAAAACTGAGACAGTGTTTAAGTCCCAAGCAGCACTAATTAAGTCAGTCATAAAACAAATTAGTGGCGAGGAGTCTTCCCGTTGTAGCTATTAGTCACTCCACCATTTCATCATGTGCATAGGACTGTCAACTCATACCATTAATAAAGTAGACAACAGGTTCCATCCCCAACACCAACCAAAACAACAGTTTCCAACGATGGCACTGCATGTGGATTTAAGAATTTTGTGAACAATCAATGTCTGATTTATTTTCAATTTCTGCATACATTGTGAAATTGTCATTGATCTTTACGTCAATTTGTGTTACATCCTATCCTTTACAATCACAAACATGTATTGCAAACATCCAACTTGTTCTGGTCACTTTTAATTAAGATACATGAACAATAACTGAGCAACGTGTTATAACATTTTCCACGGCACAATTTACCTGCATTGAAAACTCTATGTCGCCTAATTGTTTGTAAATGGCGCCTTCAATGAGACTTCGGAGATGGAACAATTTTTTATCCTCCAACTTTCCACATTCTAACAAGAAAAAGGTAGGAGTTAAACACTGAGACAATGATTCACCAGCTTAAAGGAGATGACTCCAGGAAGTTAATCAAACAAGAATTGAGAATCAGCCAAACAGACATTTCCCACATTCTAGCACAATTAAGAGCTAAAAGCTTTGACCATGCTATAACAGGTGAAGTTAGAAATAAAAAATAACTAACCATAAGAATAAAATGAGACATTAACAAACAGAATACCATCATTTTACTATGAGAACATTAATCAAAAAAAAATTGAAATAAGCAATGGTCTAGCTGAAAGTAAATTCAACATCTTTTGCAGAAAAATGTAAACACAATGTTTCCGTCTCTTTCTAACCAGAGGCAGAATGAAACCAAATAAACCCTACAGACTTGACCCCTACCATCACGGCCACTTCAAGGTCTCCCTCCCGTCACCATCACGACCACTCCAAGGCCTCCCTCCCGTCACCATCTCCCAAATAAGATCAACATTAGAGCAAACAACAGCCTACTATTGCTCTCATCAGTTATCACCCTTAAGACTCAAAATACAGTCCTCACAAGGGCGCTAGTTTTACCTGCCAGCATGGTATTGAACGTGTCCTCCATACACATAGGGAATGAATTCCACAAGTACAACAGCTCCATGGCCAGCAGTAAGACGTGTTCCCGAGTGGGGGGCTTCTTTTTGAATGAGACCGCCTTTGAACGATAACATTATGAACATGACATATTGTGAGGATAAAGCATGAACAAGAGGTGGTAATGCATGACGAGTGAAAACGAGGACAAAATATGAACATATATGGTCACGTGGATAATTTGTGAACATTTGCAAATACAAACACACATGGATGACATAAGAACGCAAGGGAATATCATACAAACTCAAGTGTTTAAAAATATGAACATGCGAATGAACACGAGTGGATACAGCTTATAAACACATGCAACAACAAACAAACATGTGCAACAACATATGAACACATGCGGTAACATACAAACACAAAAACATGTAGATCACTAATGAACACGTGGATTATTTATGGACCCCTGCAAATAACATAACAAGAGCACTCAAAGGAGCGACACTTGGTGAGGTTAACCGAAGAGACGACGATGGAGATGACGACGACAATGATTATGATGATGATAGTGGGGATTATGAGCAACACGATAACATTCATATGACTAGTGAAGATGTCAGTTATCAGTAAGAAATAGGCTACTGTCTTGCTCAGTAAACCAACATCAATGCAGTAAAAGCGCTCAACAAAGGAACAGCGCTATCAGAAAATCTCAAATAATTCGAAAAGTAGACGTCCTAGCGAAAAATGGAAAACATTTTCTGAAAGCCCGTTCCAATTGATAGTTTTGCAACACTCTGTTATTTTTTCGAAAAAATTGAAATTTTGCGTTTTGTTTAAAGAAATTCATCAAAGTCAAATAACTCGAAAACGGTAAGTCTGAGAAAACCGTTATCGCAGAACTTTTGAAAGAGCATACTTCAAGGAATCCACATGCAAAAATTCATGTCAGAATGATTGAAAACGTGTGAACATGCGCCAAAGCCGCCATCTTGAAGGTGACTTCCGGTTAAACAAAATTTTATAAAAGCTTATTAATAGCAACAAACATGTCACCAGTTTGAAACTGAATGGTTTGCAAATGCGCCCTCTAGAGGAAAAAATGTTTTTGGCCAGATATCGGGGTGCGCATGCGCCACTTCCAATATTTCCGCCATCTTTGACCGGAAGTCAACGATTTTCGGCACAGTTGTAGCACATGTGTTCTATAATAATCGTACCACGTTTCAGCGCTGTACGTCGAAAAATGCAGCCTCTACAAGCATTTGACTGTGAAATCGGAAACAAAATGGCCGCCACGTCCGCCATTTTGAATCTGATCATGACCAAAAACAATAGCGTTCTAGTACTTCCCGATCTACACGTCGTGTGCAAATTTCGTGAAAATCGGACAAAAATTGCGACCTGTAGAGAGCGAACAAAAAAAAACAAACTTGCTGTCAGACCAACATACTTGGCCAAGTAATGAACACCTACGAGTAAACGACCACTTGTGGATAACATATGAAAAGAATTATATACTCCATTAAAGGGTTATCTTTATAGAGAAAAGCAATTTTATAGGGATTAAAAGTAGCGGGGAATAGATCACACTATCTATGCAGCAGCAGTCGAATGCTTTGTCACTGACTCAAATCCCATGTGTTAAACAGCAGAGTATTTTAAGTGTATTTCAATGGCCTTGATTTCACCAAATGTCTGGCAGACAAGAGAAAGATTTGGTGGTTTGTGACAAAATCACAAAAACACAACATAATTTAATGTTTCATAGCTTCGGTCACAGCTAATACCTTAAAGAAAACTATCTCATCCATCACTGATCCCAAAAATGCATTTATCAGCTTTAAAACCGACAATGTCTCTTTAATTGAAGGTACTTTTTCCTCCATTTATTTTCACTGCCATAAGCTGAACTGGTGCTGTCTGCAAGCAGGGAAACTATTGGCCCAGTGTACCATTGTCACAAAATTTGAAACGTTGAACATTTTATGAATGTGCAGCAGCTTGTCTTTCAATTCTTTCAAAAATAATGAAAAGCTGCAGCAAAATTGAAAATGACAGCTGTTACGGAGCTGTTTTCTTACCTCATGGACAATCTAGAGCAAATGGAATATGTTTTCTGAAATCACTGTGTCTTTCTAGCAACTATCTGCTTTAAAGAAGTGGTTGCGCATCAAGCCAAATGAATATGGAACTTTTTTCAGTAATAGTTACTTTCAGGGTCCCGCATTTTGAGAACCAGTTTGCTTCACTGAATAACAGGTATCAAACTGGATCTCAAAATCTGGGACCCCTGAAACTGACTATTGCCTTTTTGGATGATCCGCCACCAGTTGGTGTCTAAAGGAATCATGACACTCACCCTCCTCATGACAAATGCCTCAATCTGGTTCTGCTTCTTCCTGACCAGTCCTGGCACTTCTTTAAAACTGTCATGAGAGGCGGTGATGTCACCTAGGGCTCCCTGGCAGACTGAAGGAAACAAGCACGCATTGAGATGACTGCTACATATAGTTACCATGCATTTGAGTGTGGAGAGAAAATACAAACCAACTCAGCCATGGAAAGATTGAATTACATCGAATTTACACTACATAGACACCAGACAGAAGATGTCTAAACCATAGGCTTAAGATATTTAAGAATAACAAAGCAAAAGAGTTATTTTCAATGTGGACTTTTTGGAATTAACAACAGCCAATGGAAAAGGTTTCTCATTAGTGAGACATAAAATGCTTGACGTACCAGCTATGAGATAAGTGTAGAATGACTTGGACCACCTTGATTCTTGTTTGACACTATAAATAAGAGATCACTTCAATAAATAGAGCATGGATGCTTGCAGTTGACATTGAACTCTGTGTAAAGAAGTCCTATACAAGAGACATAAAATGTTCATATACACTAATAGCTCATGACAATAAAGAAATGCCCTGACATTGGAAACAAACAAGAAAATAAAAAAACGCAAAAACTGACTTTAATATTAACCCTTACCTTTTAATTCTTCAATAATAAATATCAGAAGCATGAATTAACAAGTTAGCTACAAGCTCCTTCATTACTTAACACATTTATAATGAAGTCATTATTAATATTAGAATAAAAAACAAATGGTTACACATTTCAACAAGCTGCCTTTTACATGAGCTTCATTAATCAACATTGTGTTGAAAGCATAAACAAACTGTAGAATCGACAATACTGCAAACGAAGAAATCGCTTAAAAGGGCCTTCCATCAAAAAATAATTTTTTATTATCAAGCTGTTCTCAGCTTGTTCCTAACCGTGATTATAAATTATAGGCAATCTCCAGGCTGGGGTGAACTGGCAATTTAATTTACTTTGGTTAGAGATCCGATTCAACAAATGGCCAAGTCATGGTGTGTTGTTTTATTCCCCGAACATGGTCTCAAGCCTAGAAATAAGGGACACTTTTCACTTGAGAGATAGAATTGAGACCAGGTTTATGGCAGTAAGTGATCCAAATCAAATCTTTGTATCTTTGAAGGTATAGATACGCACTTCTCAGTAAATTCAAAAACCTAATGCGATCAAAAGCGCATTACAACNCCTTCATCATCTCCTCGTCAAGCTAATATCGTACAAGCTGCTGATATCACACAGAGACTAAGCTGAAGACAATATGCTCGATTCGTGTTGATAAAGGTATACCACCCACTCTTTGGTTAACACAGGATTTTTGGTAATTCAATGAGGAAAACTGCCGGATTATAGCATCTCTTGTTACAGCCGGCAACAACACGCTTGAAAACCATTGTGATTGTCCACACGTATCTATCTCACATCATTTTAATGAATCTGCCGTCCATTAATGTCAGGTCGCACAAAACAACTAGCTACAGCACTGGTCCGAGAAAATTTGTATGTATGTGACTTCTCAAATTCAATGAGTAATCTAGGATCTATGCCTTTTTACTTTATTAACAATGTCTAAGAACAATGAGAACATAGACAAGGCACAAAATACCATAAAGTGCAGACTTAATATTAAGTGTTAGACTATTTTTCACACTCCTGAACGTGTCACCATCAATCATGCTTAATTCATAAATCAATAAAGGACAAAGCTTAACAGAATGACCTTACATGACGAATGACTTTAGCGCTACGGCGAAGCTCATTTTCATCATGTGACTCCAGCCTATCTCGTAATGGCAGACCACCTGTATCTCTCGTTGTGTTTTGGACTTTTCCAGAGCCATGTTGTATGTGGCTAGTGACTCCTCTAGGTGACACTGAAATAAATCAAAGGAACTTGCTCACCATATTGAATACAACTAAAACTTATGTTGCACACAGCACGTGTCAAAGGGCCGGTTTATGAGCCAAATAGTAACAAACTGTCGGTGCTTTCCAGAAATCATCTATCATCAGAGAAGAGGTTAAGATCAGTTTTGTAATCAATGTAATCATAAGTAGTCTAAATCATATGCCACATTTCATTTGTCCAAAATGCAGTAGAACCACTAGACAATTGATTGTTTCGAAAAAAACGACTTGACCTGAAAAACAGAAATTCTCGATAAAACGAAAGACATTTCAAAATATTACGGGAAACGTATTTAATCAGTCACATACCATGTGGCATTTTTACAATCATACTAATTGCCCAAGCCGAGTGAAACACATCACTGGCAATTGATACAGATGATGGATCTTGATAGGATTGACATTTGGTTAAGTGATGCCATGCAAGGCAATTAGTCAAACCATTACATTAGAAGATTGCAACCTGTCATTCATTCCCCACTTCATTGTTTTCACTGTATCAAAAACTTTTTACAGTAAGTCGAATGGCATATATTTGGAAAATCGTATTTACCTAATACTCCAAATACAAGACGGCGTGTACTTTCGAGAACAGGGGCCCTTGAAACAGAACATGTGCCACCCACATTGATGTGAAATGAGGGCCAATACGGTGTATTTTGGTGTTGATGGCCCCAATGATGCCATTGCTTAGCATTAAACCAAAAACAACTGAAATAAGCTCTTATGTTTCTCACTTTGAGATTCAGAGACACCATTCATTTTGGGAAACCGTACAAATTAAAAAAATTTTTGGTGTGGTTCCAAATACATGCCCATGAGACTACACTTGGAAAACTGCAGGCTCATGGGCCTGTATTTGGCTGGTTTATTGGTGGAAAATCTCGCAAAGACAGTTGCAAACTAGGCAAACAATCATACTGTAACACTAAACCATATCATGACTCTTGAAGAGAGTTGTAAGTCAAGAAATATCAAAAGTTGGACTCATTGTGTAATAGAGATCATAACTGAATACCGTTCTTCGTTAATACAATGTTGTTTTGTTTCTGTCAGAGGCCTATACACAACAAATTGAGCAATAACGCTTGCACGTTTCATAGACAATATTTGCGAAATCAAGAATTTACATTAATGCCTGTTTTAGCATTGCAGCATGGCAATCTCTGTACACACACTTCACATGAGTATGTTTTACCTTTGTTCGTAACACCCTGCCTTTGAAGAATAGAAATAGAGCAGAGTCTGGGTACTTGCTTTCACACTCATCGATTATTTCTGTAGCTTCTGGAACACCTGAAAAAGAGAAAGTGAAAAATAAACTAAATAAATAACGAAAAGGACAAAACTTCAGTGTTTGAGTAATAGTGTTTAAGAAACAAAAATAGTTTGTTGGAAAAAGGATCAGAAAAGAAAAGAACACATCTATCGAGTAGAGATGGCCTTCCAGTTCTTTGGTAGACCTGGACACAACAAGCTCGGTGGGTGTGTCTCCTTCAACTGGTGAATACACCACTGTATTCCTTTGCTACTTCAATAGAGGTATTCATGACATCAGATAAAACCTCAATAAAGGATATTACAGATTTGGACAATAACGTGGTTAGCTATAATAATTCATATATTTCAATATGTTACCTCACGGTACTACTAAGTTGAATTTCATCACATTTCTCAACAAAAACAAGTTTTACTTCAATTTTTATGGTGGACATATCATCAGACGGCATTTTGATTCATTTCTTAGTTATCAATTTCCCTTTGAAAAATGGAAAATGGCAATTTTAGAAATAAATTCTAAACTGAAGAATCTTTACCCTCACTAACTCAAAAAAAATTAATTATCACAGAGCACAAAAGTGTTAAAGCTGCACTACATATATTTAGCTATCAGTGTTTAATTCTTTACCAAAGCGCTTTGGGTTCTAAGAACACCACCATGCTGATCCAACCTTGAATCATAGCAGAATGAGCGTCATTTTTGAAACTGAAAATTTAAGGTTGGCCAACTCCAATAAACTTGTTTTGATTTTGTTTTTAGTAACGGAAATAGAGCGTAATCTGATTTTCGTTTCAGCTCACTAAACGGAGAAATACAGCTTCGAATACATAACAATTTGCGAATAATCGCAGAAGTACCTGCTTCCTTGTCATCTCCATCTAAAGAGAAGAATTGTCGTATTGCAGTGTGGTACCACAGCAATGTCAACCTACAACACAGAAAATGATATGGACAAACTAAAAATTTTGATCACGTTCTTGCATTTCGGGCGTTCATTTGCACATAAGGGGCACTTAATCCTTGCCCAAAATTCAAAATCCAAGTTCAAAAACTAGGTTACTCAGTTATTCTCAAGTTCGGGACAGTATCTACGATTTGGGACAACGAAATTCAAACTGGCATAAACAAGAACTTTAACAGTGTAGTTTATACTGAAATAACAATTTCAAACAATGACATAAACAATTTTGAGTTCTGCTTCAGTAATATGATAATTATCTAGGGACATCCTGATTCACATAAGGCCACTGACCTTGCAACAGGTCAGGCACAATTGAATCATGAAATGAGGCAAGTTGAGACAACTTTTTTCTATGGTTATACTGTGACCAGAATAGAGCGCATATGTGTTCATCATGGCTTAATAAATTGCCTCATTCTTATATTATCTTACTTTGAAGATGGCCATTTTTGACCCACTCAATAATGGCTTTAAAGCACCATACCCACTTTTCAAAGAAATTAGTGAGATCAGTGGCAAAAAATCCAAGCTCAGAATCAAACTTCAAAACTGGAGGCTCAGTGTTACATGTAGTAGCCCACAAAATGCATCGGTTGCCGTGGCTACCTTTTTGAGACACGTGATTTCACCCAAACCAGCACTTACATGGCCATTGGGGCTCTCATGTCAGTACTCCTGCTGGCAAACTCGATAGCGTTCAGACCAACATCACGATCCCCAGTAAAGCCCAGAAACTCAATCAACTTGAGAACTTTTGCTGGTACCATGGAGATGCATAGTTGAAACACACCATAGCCAAAACTGACTCCGCCGAGTAACCGGGCGGCGCTTTCCTTAGAAACGACCTCGTCCATCTTTGTAAGAGACTCTGTCGAAGGGACAGAAAATGTCCTTGACATGCCGCCATCTTTGACAACAGAGTTAGTGTCATGAGCACTCTGAAAGTCTACACAACTCTGTGAACCAGTGATGTCATTGCTGTCATTGCTGACAGGAGAAGGCAGAGGTAGACCATCGTGCAGGGCCTTGATCTCTTTGTAGGATTTTTCGTAAACTTTCCAGGCTTTTCGTAGCAGCCAGCCTCCCTTGACGTAACTAGACAGGTCCTGTCCCGTAAATGTGAGAATGGCTTGGAACAAAACGGCATCAGCAGAAAGTACTTGTCTTTTGAGTCGCTCCTCCAGAGATAAAGAAGCCTGCAATTAAAGAAAAGACTTTCTTCACAAACACCATTTTTCGAATAAAAAACCATGTTGCTTGTGTTGGCTATACAAAGGATTTCCGAAGGAGACCTCACCAACATAGCCCCATGAGGACTCTTTGAGAAATAAGACTCAAAAAAACATGGGGTCTCTTTTGGGATCATTTTGAATTTCAGTCACGGCACAATGGTGTATAAAATGTGGCAAACTGTCATTATTTTCTTAATTTCTTTCCTCAAAAGGACCGTTGAATCAAAAATTTTCAAGTCTATTGATGCCTTGTCAATGGAGATGTCGCCGTGCAACTCTATAATACCACGTACGAAGCTTAAGTGAAACATGACTGGCATTTCACTAAAAGTAAGCCAAAGTTACAATCTAGATAGAAGAAACTAATCACTGACTCCCAGGCTACCACTACTGAGTTAAATGCCCTAATCTTAGCTGCAGTAACTCTTTCTTAAAGGAACAGTTACATCCCACTGCTAAATGATGGCATTGTGGTCAGCCCTACAAGACGACCACTTGATAGTTCAGCTTGTCTGCACATAATTTTGAGTTCTCCGGGACAATTAGACAGCAGCTAATGTTGAGCACTATGACTATGTGAACATTAAATAGAAATTTGGCATTTTTCAAAAAAGCAGTCTTCTCTTTCTCGTGCATATCATCCTTATCTCAATATAATAGAGAAAATTCTACTATCTACTGCGCTTTCCACGAAACATTCCCATTTACGAAACCGACAGGCATAACGTTACTGCAACTATTTGCGAGTAATTATCAGTTCTGAAAAATTTCAACGCCTCATATAAAACAGCATTGCCATATCATCTTTTGTTTCAATAGCCATTGTCCAATATAACGGCAACACAACAAAATTTGCTGTGTCCCACGATGGCGGCTGAGTACACTTTTTTAAATGCCAAGAATGAAAGAAATAATTGCATTTCACCTTCACTAACTCTGGCTGTCTTGACCTCCAGAGTTTAAAATTAGGTCAAACATGTCCTTTTGTGTTCCCACAATGCCAAAGAGATCTCCATCAAATGTCTCATATTGAAATTCCGATTATTACAAATTGTCTGGAATTTCTGACGACCATACTGCCTGGGTGAACTTAATGGCTAAGAAACAGTAAGGACCTGTCAGTCTGTCTTGAGCCAAGAAATCATTTTCAATTTAAGTAAGGAACACGATGTGATGGGTTTGAAAACAGTAGGTCGCTTAAAGTTGGTTTTCAACATATAACATCGCTTTATTTACCTTTTACATAAAAACAAAAACAGTGTAATTTTGAAATGTTTGAACTCTGCAAGATACACTTATGTAATTCTCTACTTATTTTGCACAAAAATAAATGACAAACTCATTTTCTTCATTGTTCAAAGATTTATAACTTCAATGCAGATGATTGAAAATTTACCAAAAACATTGTCACAAGACCTCCCATAGTACAAACCATGCTTGAAATAGACTGAAGATTTTTTAATATTTTTGAGGTAAAAAGTGACAAATTAGAATTTCAATTGTCGGTCATGCTGTGTGCTAAATTGGTGAAGAATAATCAAATGTTAAATTGCACAAAAAGCCAGACTGTGTTAAGTCCAATACTTTTCCATAACCACACAAAATATGTGGGTATCTACTTATACACCAGCTAATTCCTTAAACCATTCTGCATGTTTGAGGAAGTCTTGGCCTACCTTGATTCCCTGCTTGCCGCTAATTTTGTTCTTTATAGAGCGCACAAACCCATCAGTCGTTGTGCATCTCTTCTCCGTCTCTTCTAGTGCCTTCATGGCCTCTGCCAACTGGCTATCTTCAAACGACATCAGAGCTCGCTGTCATAAGACAAAGTCATTTAAAGAAACGTTGTTTCATTGTTGAACATAGAGATAAACGAACACTCATGGTCCTTTTGAAATAGGTACACATTACAACCCGAAAAGTTTCTGAAAATGTGGTGTATATACCATACTCAGGCTTAAAAGTGAAATTTGGAAATTATGGATTGGGTACTAAACTCATGAATTGAATGTGTGTTGAGTCAAAAAGTGAATTAAACAGTAACACGAGAAAGCAGAATTGCGTTGACCGCACCGATGACAGTTTGATGTGCTGCATCCAGCATTGTAAACTATAACTGGTACACACAGCACCCTGCCCAAATGTTGTGGTGTTGCATTTTTCAAACCTGTCAAGGTGTTTAGGCTGAGAGATGTGCTTTAACTACGACACTGTTCATTTATATTCTTGAACCCTTCAACTTAGAAGATGCCACGCAATATTTCTGCAACTTTATACCCCTTTCACACCAGAGGTGTGGTGCCACTGCGGTGCTTGTACGACATAAACCACAGTGGTTCCACCATTAATCGCTGCAGACCTTTGCAGTGGCACGGCGGAAACTTTGAACACGTTCAAAACTTCCGCAGTGCCACCGCGGGTTGGGCCAACCCACAGTGGGATTGTCGCGAGACCGTCATGACTGCCATGGTACTGTACAAGGACCAAAGTAGCACCTCCATCACCGCCGTGCTTCCGCAGTACTACCGCCGTGCAGTCGGCGAAAACTTAGACTGGCGACCTTACGGCGATCCCGTGGAGTGAAGAAAAACGACGGGTAGGAAAAAACTATGAAACACTACTGGCGGTGTCACTGCGGTAATGGCGCTTTTGACCAAAAACCATAGTGACACTGTGCCTCTGGTGTGACGGGGATATTGCCGTAACAGAGTATTTTGTCATGATTTAATTTCACATATTGGTCAATTTGTATTTCAGATTATTTCAGTCTTTTGTGCATATGCTGCATTATAAAATGAAAGACGTACCAGATACATGACGAAACTGTGACCTGCATTCATCTGTGCACTGACCTCCCTGAAACAAGAGGTATTGTCATCAGATACAGAGGTCAAATATGCAGAGAACTACAGACCAAACAGTACTAGCAGAAATGATAAGACGGGACACTGTTAGTTTTCAGGGTTTACTTGGACGCAGACGAAAAACATCATACTTGATTGCAAGTCATGATGTTCCAACAGTGCAATAATTAATGTCCACAACTAATGGTGAACCGGCCTACATTATACGAAAGTCAAATATTTCGGACAAAACATTAGTAAAAAATTGTAAATAGTAGCCCTGTTGCTGTATTTGATTAATCTGGCTGTTCAACTAATTTCTTGAGAACATTATCCGCAGTGTCATCCAAGGTGAGATTCAGAATAGCATTGGTGAGGGGATCAAATGGTTCTCATAGACTCCTGGTAATATAGTCTGTTAAAATTAAAATATAGGGCACTGTAATGCTAATAGGTGGGGCCCTGATTAAAAGTGATTAGAGCACCAGCTGCTCCCATTATTCAGTTAGGAGTAACTGGTTCTCAAATCACTTTTAATCAGGGACCACCTATTTACTACAAAATCAGCTCTGCTATCAATAGATTCTCTACCGAATATTGCTTGCTCTTCAATAAAAATCACAAAATAGATAAAGGATCTTCCGGAGAGACTTGAAACTTTTAATTAGATAACTTAAGCAGGAAATTTTTATTCCAGAATTGCGTGATGTCAATTAAAAAAGTTAACATTGACCAAAAAAGAGAAGTTGAAATTCTTTGCCAACATCCTTTTAATTCCCACAGACAAGCATCACGAAGACAGTCATTAAAGCCAATCTTGAACAGTAACTCCTGTAAATTTGGTTCCTACGGGATGTTAAGACCATTGCTCTGAGACCCCTAATGATATTAATTGCCAAATTTAATGAACTGTTAGGCAGCTTTAGTAACATTGGCTTGCTGTTGTCTCCGTCACCGTGCGAATCGCATTTTAGTTCAAACAGCTGCGAAAATCACCTAAATGCAATGGTGTTCTATTCAGACCTCTATTCAATACAACTGTTATGGGCCTTTTGTTGTTTTTGCTGGGACCTCGCGATGACACAATATGGCATAAAAAGGCAACTTCACCTAATATTTGAGTAGGCAACAAGTAGCCCCTTGGTTGGCCAGTTAAGGAATACAATACTTCCCATTACTTTCTGCACTAATTTCGTACCATGTATTTTAAACAGGCGGTAGGCGAAATTTGTTCACTGAGTAAGAGTTTTCACCTCGTCAAAAATATTTTCTACACAAAAAAATGATCACTTAAAAAGCGCTTACTTTCTTCAGTGATCCTTTCTGCTTCTACACATATCTTCGATGAAGCATAGCTACGGGAACTAAGGTGACTTTGGCGAAGAATTCCAACCCCACTTTTTTGGTCACTGTTAACTTTTTCACTGTGATAACCACAAAGTATTCTAACTCAGTGAGTTAGGCAACGGCTAGTACAAGACGAGCAAAGTGCGTGACACTTGCAAATTAGCAAGGGAAAATATCAGGTGAAATTAGGTGAATTTGTGTCCCTTGAACTCTTTGGTCATCAGCAGGCGTGATTTCACGCAGCTGCCTCAAAATGGCAGCTGGTAAGAGAAACTCAAGTGTACCGTGACAGATTTTCATGGATAGGTTCAAGTTCAAGTTATGTTGACTAAATTGTATTCAGAGTCATATGTTAATTATAAATCATGCGCATATATATGTATGTTTATGAGTTAACTTTTCATGGGGAGTACTATCTTCCCTGCATGCATGCAGCATTCAGGGCAATGCAATGTCTATTTGACGGGCCTACATTTGAAAAATTAAACTTGCGTTTTCTTATTTTGCAAATGCTTTATACGAGCAACAGGTTCACTGAAAACGTAAGCATTTTTAAGACTTTAAGTGACAATTTTAAGTGTAAAATGTATTTTTAACGAGATGAATACCTTTTCTTCAGTGACTAGATTTGGACTCCGCCCATTTAAGACCGAATTTGGACTAGACTAGGCCCATTTAAGAACAGATTTGGACTCTGCCCAATTAAAATTTACAGAGACGACATTAGTACAGAAATGGTAGAGACCGATGGGAAGTATTGTAGCCCACTGCCAAGGGACTAGCCTAGTCTAGTACAACTAGCTTATTCTAGCGTATTCGATTGTGTGCTATTTCGCTTTAGCACCCCTACCCTCGGTATGCTATACGCTAGCATTGCCACTATTTTAGAGACACTACCACCGGGAGGACGTGACCTGGGATTTAATTTAGCCTATAAATCAACAGACTCACTTGTACTCGGCAAAATGGGCCTGCGCTTCCTCGAATTTGTTATCGAGAATCAGCTGGATTCCGCGGGCAGAGAGACCATGCTCGTCAAAGTCATCGTCGAAGACCGCCTCTGTTGAATTCGCCTCACTCATCATCTTTGACTATTGCAGCAAGACCCTGGAGGCCAAGTTTTACCACAATTTTTTTAATTTATTATGCTGTTTTCTTGAAAATTGTCCAATATTATGCAACGAAGAAATCAGTCCTGTAAAACAACTGACCAAATTCAATAGCCTCGATCTCGTGATGTTTTCATATACAGCGTCATCTGTTGGTAGTGATTACAGTATCTGCAGCCTCGGACCCAAGCCTCAAGATAGCGCTGATTAACCCATGTTCTCTGGCGTGCGACATTCACTAACGCTAGGACCTAACTAAAAATCTAGCCAAAGTTACGTGTTTTTTTAAAGTACACGGCATATAATCTCGCGAAGTCTTGCTTTTTAGCGAGGTCGTAGTGTTACTGAACGGGAGGCTGTCGGTCGTCAGAATTGAATGTACCGGTATATGTTGAGTCAATGCAAGTGATATAATATATACAAAAACGAGAAAACAGGTTGCGGCGGCCGTATTCTGACACTTTAACCCGGCGGCACATACCCGTGCACACAGCACGGCGTCGCCCGAGTATTCTTGTGTTGCATTTTTTCAAACCAAAAGGTGTTTACTAGGCTGAGCAACGTGCTTCAACTACGACACTATATTCATTTATATTCTTGAACCTTTCAACTAAGAAGATGCCACGCAATGTTTTTGGGGATAGTTGAGCACGTTCGGTCCATTGCTGCAATTGCGCACTTTTTCATAAGAAGATTTTTTATTATTTTTTATGTTTCAAAGATTGCAGTGATACTGTAGTTATGTCCAATTACTGGTAAATAAATCTGATGGGGGCACGTTCGGCCTTGCGAACCTGTCATTAATTTCGAATGCAAGAACCGTGACTTTGAGTGGCGCACTGTAATATGATGTAATCCCGGCCTACCGCCAGAAGAGACTGTACATGGTGGCCCAATAGTCGCTTTAGGATTCTCGTGACATAGTCGATCGAAACTGAATCGTCTGCGAAACAAAATACAAGTAATAACAAGCTCGATCTGTTCGCGATCGACTTTTTAACCACTGAGAAAAGTCACCGCCGGAGTGCGAACACTCGTCCACACCCTATAGTCCTACAGTCGATTAAGATCACATTGTTACAGAAGGGTAGCTGGCGAGTAGTCAGACTCTCACTCCTCAACAACTAAGAAGCGTGACTTCGGCGGAGACCACGGCACGTTTCTGTCCTCATGACATTAACAGATCATATTAAAAACGACATTCCATGGATCCATTTCCCCCTGAAACTATATGTTGGATAAGACAACCCTCCAGTTTGGACTCTCAGACGGTTCTTTCGAGTCCGGCTGCAAAACGCGCAAACGTGACCTACGCTTTTAACGAACTGTGCCGGAGAACGACCACTTCAGTTGCACCAAGAACAGTACTCAGAACATCCTTTCAGTGTGACATAGCGAAGTTTTTGATTGACTCCAGCTTTTATCTTTACGCCAATGATTCCATCAAAACAGGGCTTTAGCTGTTTAAATTAACCCACCTTCCCAGTTTTCACGTAGGCCACTCACTCTAGAGAAGAAATTAGGCCTTAGACACAGCTCTCAGGCACGGTTATTAGTTATGCAGCACCACACCTTTAGTTGAGACTCATGGTGCACTACCGTGACGGGCACGTTCAAATTGACTTTTCAGGTGTGTCATTTATTCGCCCGGTCTATTCTTGAGGTCAGCAGTAAGTGGATTGCATATAAAGTTTCTTCACTAGAGCGGGGACCAAGTAGCAGCTAAGGGCCGGGCCGAGTTCCGACCTGCTATATATTATGTCCCCTCTTGCGCGCAATGGGAACCTTTTCCAATTAAATTTGTTGCAAATGGGTGAAGCTTTCCATGCGCGCACCCAGCCTTTAGTTGGGGGGGTTAGGCTCGAATTTCTGACCAAGTGGACCTGTTTTCCCACTTGCCCCCCCNCCCCCCCCCCCCCCCCGGGTGCGCGCATATGTTTTCCAACCACGAAGCTGCAGTGATTTTGAACATAGGTTGAACCGTGATTGCCTGGCCGCCTACAGAAAGCGTTGGAGAACTTGTTTTAATATATACTAATAGAGGGCGCGACAATGACGTCACTACCCGAACGCCCGGATGATCAGTTCGAATAGTTACCTGTTTCGAAAGCTGCACTTTTGAAATTCGTCCGTTTAATCTGTTGGAGGCGGCCTTTTGAGTACTGGAGGTAAGTGTTTTCTGGGTATCTCGAACTATAGCACGTGTTTTTGCAAAGTGTATAGCTGGCGCGCGTGAATTCTACCGCTTTGTGTCACGCGGTCGTCAACAAGACTTCACAAGTTCAACTCAAGCGGTGCCCAACGCAAGACCATTGTCGTTTACTGATACACCGGTTTTTAAATGTTTCGACTCACAGGCGGCAGTAGGCTGCTTCGCCATTAAAAGCTATTCATTTAAAATATAACAAATAACACCGAATGAAGCATGAAATATTCACAATTAGTTATAAAATTAAGGCATAACACTGCCATAACAAGACTTACAAGGTAATTTAGTCAACACTCATTATTGGTCAACATAATTTGATCATAGCACTGGTCGGATATAGTGGTCCCTGATTTTGAGAACCAGGCAATCACTGAATAATGGGCCCGTTATTCAGTGGATGAAACTGGTTCTCAAAATCAGGAACCGCTTTATCCGACCAGTGCCAAAGAAAAGTCCTTCTGTACTGACACTGCGATTGGAAATTAGATTGATATTGCTATTCCCACTGTATCTGTATCTTAATAGATTTTTTGAGAATCGATAACCTATCTTGGCCATGTAACTAGAAAAATGTTAGATGCTCTTGAGACGTGTTAGGGTTATACACATAACTGATTGTCTTCAAGTGCGAAAAAATTCTGATTTCTATAATAACATCAATTTTCGTTAGCTTGTGTCCAGACCAAATTAACTCATTTTCCCCGAAGTTTGACTTAACTACCTGTCTTTGTCTAAAAACCGATTATTGCTCCTAGTACCATAGACAAGTTTCATGCACGATCCAGAAAGGATTGCTAAAGAAAGTAAGTGCTTTTTAGTGACGTTTTAAATATAAAATATATTTTGTCAAGGTGAAAACTTCTGGCTTAGTAGTGGGAATTGGGCTACCACATTTAAAATAAAGTTGCTGAAATGCATACATAAGTTAATGGGGTGCTTCATAACCTCAATGACAAACTAATGGACTGCGAGTTGCCAGTCATCTTTTGAGTTGAATGATCAGTTGTTGAGTTGATATCTAGTAGTTGGGCTTGAGTATTCATGTTGTAGTGGACTCCCATGTTTTTATTTGCCTTGAAACATTTAAGTGGTAGAACAAGTTATTGTACGTGAAGAAATGTATAATCTGTTTACTC
Source organism: Phoronis australis (assembly GCA_002633005.1). Taxonomy (NCBI): domain Eukaryota; kingdom Metazoa; phylum Phoronida; family Phoronidae; genus Phoronis; species Phoronis australis. The sequence continues at coordinate 329,336 of NMRA01000060.1, read as the reverse complement.
ACCCTTTTCTTCAAAAACTCACCTTTAGATGCTAGCCATGTGGATGGTGACGTCTCTGAAAAGGCTTACGACTATGCAGAATTTGTTGAAAAATCCCAATTTCAAGGTTTGAAAAGCGATGTTAAAATCTGTACCGTGGGACAAATTTTGTGCATCTCCTAAGCACAAAGATACCAACTATATGGATTGAGAAATTTACAAATTTATTGGCAGTTTGTAATCGGTACAATTCAACTGGCTAAGACATCGATTGGTTTTTGATAATGACTTTTGGTTTGCCATCCAATCAGATGATGACGCAGCGGAACCCACGAAGTTAAGTGTAGCCTGTGGTGCTACTGCACATGATTAGACAATACACTGCACATGGATGCTCTAGGCATACAGGTGCACAGGCGTCCTCAGCTTCTGATCGTCCCCAATACACTACATATAATACTACAAGGTATGACACTTCGGACTTGAAATTCCACGGGTGCTTCACTTCAGCCGTCCATAGCAAACATAAAACTCAATAAATTTGCACAAAACAGGGGTTCAACAAACCATGAAGAATTGTTCTTTCTCCCAATACCATTCACGGTGTCCTGTTACGGCGACTTCGTAAGAAATTCGCAGTCAAAGAACAAAAATATTCACAAAAAGCCCCCACACACGTTTCCCCTAGGCCCGTCGAGGTCAAGGACGGTTACGGAAATTGCCGGTGAGTTACGGAAGTAGCGACATCGTGACTTTACGCGACAAAGCGGCAATTTCCGTACCGTCCTTGACCTCGACGGGCCTAGGGGAAACGTGTGTGGGGGCTTTTTGTGAATATTTTTGTTCTTTGACTGCGAATTTCTTACGAAGTCGCCGTAACAGGACACCGTGAATGGTATTGGGAGAAAGAACAATTCTTCATGGTTTGTTGAACCCCTGTTTTGTGCAAATTTATTGAGTTTTATGTTTGCTATGGACGGCTGAAGTGAAGCACCCGTGGAATTTCAAGTCCGAAGTGTCATACCTTGTAGTATTATATGTAGTGTATTGGGGACGATCAGAAAGAAGCTGAGGACGCCTGTGTACAGGTGATGACACTGTGCCAGTATTGACCAGCATTCCTTCATTTTGAGAACTACAATCCCTGAATGAGGATCCCTTTTACTTAGTAGATTAAACAGGGTTCTCAGAGTCGAGATACATGTATGCTATTATATCTGATCAATATGTTTTATGGTATAATTGCATGTTGCTAAAACCTCTTTTGACTTGGATGGAAATTTAAAACCTATATATCTATGTATGTTGTTGCTTTTAAACTAGTAGTATTTGTGCATTACACGTTTTTACACCTCCAAAGAAACAATTCTGTTGTTTTGAGAGACTAATTATATATTTTGTAGAGTTGAACCCTTTGTCATCTCAAAAGGAAATGTCTCTTGACATTTTTTCCCAGCTAATAAATGTGTCTCAGTTTTTGGTTCATGAACTGTGTTTCATTGTTTGGTCATTTGCCAATTTGGTGACCGATTGCTAATTTGTTTTTTATGATCTTTGTAAACTGGTGCCGGGTGCCTTTTAGTTGTTTTATTGGTCATCTGGTAGTTCAATTCTTGGGCAATAAGCAGTGACGGATTTAGAGGGGGCCAATGAGGCCATGGCCCCCCCTAAAATTCTCCCAGTTTCCATTTGGCTGTTCGGGTGTGCGAATGTCTGACAGGCAAAATCCTGGCAAATACTGTGTCCTGCCCCCCCCCGCCCCAACTAAAAATCTTGGATCCGCCCCTGATAAGGAAATGAAAGATGCGACCACAGCGCCAATTGGTGTTGCGTATCCTAGTGCAATCGATGAAATCACAAGAGCTACATTTGCATGAGAATGGTGCTCTCAATTCCTTTATTATGTAACATTTTAGATGGGTTTGTCTGTCTATAGACTTCAGCAACTTCCAAGTGCCAATACATATCTTGATAATGCACTTTCACAACAGTAGCAAAAATGCGATCACTTTTTCATTGACGAAAACGTTAACATTTAGACATGCATTATAATTGTCGCTGGAAAGTAGCAGTAAATAAATATTCCTAATAGACCCTGTGCAAGAACTTTGTTTTTCAGCAAAAGAGTGATTCTCTTCGAACATTTCTGGCAGGAATATCATTTTCATTCTGTGGCATATGGTGATATTATCTATATATGCTCATGGTGTTTTTGTGATAATGTTAACCTATGCACCATAATTTACAAAAGAAAGCCTTTATGGCTTTCACGTTTGATAAAGTGGACATTTTTTATCATTGATGACTTTGAAATGTCCAGTAGAACATATGTCATGTTGCCATGAGTTTCACAGCTTCGTTTTCAAACATGAAGATCAGGGTTGTCCCTGAGAAAAATTTAAATGTGGTGCAGATTCCGTGCCATGTTTTTGTGTCCTAATTTCCTTTTTGTTAATTCATGAAAATAAATATTATTTTCACTAGATGGTCGTTTCGTCATTTTCACTGCAAAATAATAGAAGTAAGTACTACTATGCAACACTATTTAAATCATATGCCTTGTGCACCAGACTTTTCAAACATGGCTTAAGATTTTAAACAAGGCTCAATGTTTTTTTCAAACATGGCCCAAGAATTCCAAATTCGGTGCATTTCAAACATGGTGCAACTGCACATTTTATTATACGAAATTGAACTATGTAAATATTTTGCAAGTTTCCATTAAATCCAGCCAACCATTTCTTAGATATGAAGCTAGCCAAATTTTGACGTTTTCCATTGTTGTACTTAACCACATGCGCTTGCAATTTCATGTACATTAGGTCTGATAACCTGTGGGATTCTCTGTTGCTTTCAAATTTGCCCCAGAATTGACCTATCACCAGGATTTTGAGTGACGGCTTAACTGACCAATCAAAATACAGCATTCTTGACAGACCTTCGTCGCCATTTTACCCGACCAACAACACGTTGCGGGGAAAAACTTATTGTTTCTTTGTCGACATTTCGCAAGGGGGCAGAGCTTGCGATAGGTCAATTGGTTTTATCTGTCGTCAACTGAAAAGGAAACATTCTAGATTCAAACGAATTGAGTGCTCAAAAGCGTCTAATTATTCATGGAAAAGACACAGTTTTTACGTCCTTTCATTTCAGATATTGTGAGACACGAAACATGTGAATTACTTAAATACCCCACCTTATAACCCTGATAACTGGCAATTTAATAGTGTGTTGGTGGTAAAGAATTTGTAAAAGGTAAAACATTGGAAATATACCACTGCGTTAAATCTGTGTAAAACACCAACTAGCCCTATTGCTATCTCGTCGTCGCTGCATCGAAAAATGGTAGTTGAGCAAAAAGTATCAGTAGGGCGGCTAGGGCCTTTAGAAATACAGAGCTCTGTCGTTTCGCATCAGTTTCCATGATATGGTGTTTTAGCGGTAATTTGACTCGTTCTTTATGTTAACTCACACTTTCTTATAATTACAAACAGGTTATTTTGTAATTGGCTGCAACATGCAGAAGCCTAAGCGAAAGTAAATTGTTGAACCTAATACCTAATTGCAGGTAATCTTGTTTATTGTTGTTTATAAGCTGAAATATCTTGTTTCTAAATATTATGAAGCTGCAGTGTACTGTCCTGTTACATGTCATCCCTCCCTGTGTTTTCAATGGTGTTTTGAATCATGTTTGTGTATGATTCATTGGTCACAATCACTCTTGTAATCAGAATGGCTGGGATTAGGAACAGTGTAAAGACATGTCAGAAATGCATTGACCTTTTCTATGTCTGTGTTGGGTAAAGTTGGCAACATGACTATGTTACCACACAGAGAGTTTATTTAGAATTTGTTTCACATGTTTCATAGTTTTTTTTGTTTGGTTCAATATTTGTTTTTAGCATTCTTTCAACACTAGAAAATGTTCAAATGATAGGAATATGGGGTATAGTTTTAAAATAAGTGTTTCGTCTCTCTTAGCCAATAGCCAAACGTTGATTTTATGTCTTCTGTTTCTCCAAATGTTTTGTCTTCTGTCTGTTCAAGCAGGCTATGGATTGCTGTTATTTGACTTTTGAGTTGTAGACAGATTTTCCGACTTTCAGTCTGAGCCCGATTTTTGTGAAAAGGGCAAAACCATCTGTGGGTCATTTTTTAGTCCAAAAGCCAAGTTAGTTTCTTCTCGAAATAAGCCCCAAGCTGCTTAAATTGGGCAATACGCAAAATACTTGGTCCTTAAGATGGGCAGTGGCATTTCAAAGGCAAAATTTTTGACTGGCAAGTGGGGATGTCTGTTGATTCTCATAAATCAAATGGCTAGAAAGGAAGCCACATTTATGTTGGACTGGTATGCAAAGGCTTAATAAAAAGTGCTGTGGTATTAAACCACCCAAAGAGGGCAAGGTACAACTGAAACTCGCACAATCGATTTCGTGAAGTTTCGCATGTTGTGGGATTGATAAGCTTTTGAGGAAGTTTTGATCTTATAAATTGGTTGAGCATGAGTATGTTAGGTTAAAAATTTTGGGAGTGGGCGGTAACCTAGGCAAATATGGTAATTACCTTGTGTTTATTTAATCATGTTACAGTCTTTAAAAAACCTCTGTGTAATTTCTTTTTTGTTTACCGATAAAACCATGGCAGATGTTTTAATGGCACACTTATGTTTTTAATTTGCTTCGGCAGGCATGATCAATTTAAAGAATGGCTTTGGGGGAATTGGGCGCATTCTACCGCAATTAATGAAGTCTTTGTGTCAGACCGTGAACACTGCCTGGCCACTGTTGCTGCAGTGAGTCTGACACGGCCTCAGCAGAATGATTGTGTTTTTATTGAATTCTCAGTCACATCGATCAATATTCCGCTGAACTCTTGCCGAGGACACTGCCAGCTAAAATAGGAAGGCATTGATAGAGCCAGACTGGCTGTATTGTATCGTTTTGTCAACGCATTCTTGCAGTGTTCGGGATATTGGTTTGTTTGGTTTTTTTTTTTTTTAATATCTTCTTCCAGTAGTTAATCGCTTAGTCATGCAGAAGTTTTGAAATAGTCCAGTGTTGAACATAACTGGCCTTTCAGTACTGACAGTTATATTGGGATGGAAATGTGTGAGTGCTACTGCCAGGGCAACTATTTACAAGTAGTTGTTAATATTTTGTGCGCCTGTTTAGTGTCCAGTGTTTCACCGTGGTCTTGCTATGATCCATTTCTCTCTGGATGTNGGCCTTTCAGTACTGACAGTTATGTTGGGATGGAAATGTGTTAGTGCTACTGCCAGGGCAACTATTTACAAGTAGCTGTTAATATTTTGTGCGCCTGTTTAGTGTCCAGTGTTTCGCCATGGTCTTGCTATGATCCATTTCTCTCTGGATGTGGGATTAATTTTGTACGTTGAAATCTCGCCAATTCAGGACACGATATTAGAAACTCACCAATTTCGGGTATAGTTTGTAATAGATAAGTAACATCAAATAAATGTTTTATTATGTTTGAGACCTGTGTGGTAGCTCACCATCAGACATGATACCTTGAGCATTATAACAAGTCTTTGGAAAGTGAAGAAAGACAAATTTGGCAGCGATTTTTATCCGAAATTGGTGAGATTTTACCCAAAAATTTACTGTGTTCAGCAGCAGGTCCCAGGCAATAGCCATAGTTTAGCTGAATGGCTGTTTTAAAAGCTAGAGTTCCTGTAATTTTGTTATTTTATTAGAAGTTAATCAGTTTAAGATGGAAATTTTCTGAAGTCCAAAAGTTCAGTGACCCCTGGTGGACAGTTGGTCCTGTGTTGAACCATGTTTGAGTTTGAACTCTGTCTGTTTGATGTACAATTTCATCTTTAGACTGGTAGAAGTTGGTAATTTATGTGGTTTTATTCTGATAGGTGAAATTGGCAGTAAGAAGATTTGTTGATTCAAAACAGGGTTCAAACCTATTAAAGTACTCTTGAGTGACTGCTGTCAACTCAGATAACGCTCATAAATTCTTGGTATTGGCTAACTGAGAACAGCAATTTTTTGCACCCACATATTTATGGGTGCATATTGCCATCATCTCTGTCTGGGGATCCAGCATCTGCTGCTTTATCTCCTAAACCCGTCACAGGATCTTAATGAGATTTGGCTAGTGTGTTCCTATGAATGGGATGACGATGAATTTCGGATCGATCCGACTTCTGCTGTGTCTCCTAGTGCCAATTTTATTTTTTTTTTACGGTTTGCTCTGTATCTTTGGAATTCTTGGGTGGATTATCATGAAATTTGGCAAATAGCTTTCTATTCAGGAGATGGTGACACCTTTCTGTTTTCAGATGGCCTTGACAATTCTGTGCCATCTAGTGGCCAATTTTAAAATTTTCGAGGTAGTTTTTTTGGCGTCCGCCTTCTTATCTGTCAAACCACTTGAAGAATCATTTTGAAATTCGGCAGGTTTGTTCCTAACGAGGAGGAGACCGTGGCTGACGTTGATTTTCGGACAGGTTTATCTACTCTGGCTCCCCTTATTGGGGATTTTGTTTTTTTTTGCATTTGTGGCTGTATTTCCTTAAAGCCCTTTGCAAGAACTTAATGATATTTGACAGATGTGTTTCTATGGAGCTGGCAACAGTTGATGACAGTTTCATACCAATCCGACAATTTGTGTGTTTCCTAAGGGCAATTTTATTATTTACGTTTTCCTAGAGCTGTTTCTGTTGAGTTCCTGGATGGATTTTCATGAAAGTCTACAAAAAGGTTTTCAGTAAGGAGGGGATTATTGCATTTCATTTTCAAACGAATTCAATGGATTTTACACCACCTTGTGGCCATTTTTGTTATTTTTTTCCGTTTTCTGGCATCCGCCTTCCTGTCTGCCATACTGCTTAAAGGGTCATTAGGAGAATTTACAGATGTTTCTCATGAGATGGCCACAACTTAGTTGACTTTCAGAAGGGACTGATAACTGTCATCCCCTAGTTGCAACAGATGACAACTGAGTTTCAGACTAATTGGATTATTGCTGTGTCCCCTAGTGTCAATTGTTTTTTACGTTTGCCTCTATACCTTAGGGGTTTCTTGGTTTATTTTCATGAAATTTGGCAAATAGTTGTGTATTACGGAACGACACCACCGTCTCAATTCGGGCGGGCTTGACACATTGTGGGCCATCTGATGACCATTTTATGATACATAGAAGCTCACCATTTGCAGTGCATTTCAATGCTCCACACTGCTCTTGTTTGGAATTTCAGAACTGTTGTCTTTTCCTGTTTGTTTGTGAACTGTCAACATAAGCTTTGGCTAGAATTTTAATTTAAGCCCTGCCTTCATGGTCTCATTGACACATAATTTTCGTTTAAGACTTTCATGTCCATCTCATTTGACAGGTGCTCTGACACAATTTTTCAAAATTCTTTTGTAACAGTAAAACAATGTAGACAGGGCTTTTGGAGTGCTTGTGTTAGAAGTGGAGGTGTTAACAAATGAGTGGCTAGCAAGCTGATTCGATGTCTGTCCTGAAGTGACAGCTCTTGATCAAAGTTGACCCTTAATGAAATGTCAAGTGAAAGACTGAAGTGACTTCCTTCAACCCTGTCTGGTCTGAATCCTAGAATTCTACCTTAGTAAGATAGCAATCTTTTATAGAACTGTTGAGCCTTAACAGCAAATGGTGATAAATGACTGGATGGAAAGAGTGGCGACTGGCCTACAGTCTTTGTGGAACAGTTAAAAGCAAAATTATTTCTTGTGCCATGGGCAAGATGTCTTTTATGTCATTTTATGTCATCGACAGACTTCCAGGTTCCATTTAAATTGCCAGAGTTGGATCAATTACACTTGCTAGAATAAGTTTGTTTATTTTCCAAATAGCCACAGTTAATTGTGTGCATCCTCTTCAGTTTTGTCAATTTGTCATGTGTAGAATATCTTTGGCACTAATGGCCAGTTGTTGATGATTCATGAACATATGCCTCATTGTTCATTTTGTACATCAAAGGCAAATCTGTTGTCATACCAGACTGACTGCCTTTGTCCATGCTGGTCTACACATGATTTCCAAATGTAGTGTTTTTACCATGTTTTTTTTGGCCTGGTGAGCCCCCATGTGGAATGCCATACACTCCACTGTTGATGAGTCAAGTGCATGCTGAAGTAGTGCACTGAGTTTAGCAAACTCGACCAGACTCGTAGTTATCGACTGTGCCGCTTTAGGAAGATTTGTCCCACATCTCGCCAAGTTACACCAGTTTTGCACACATGTTCGATATTAGAGTTCACATGAGCCAAAAGAACCACAAAGATATTGGCACTTTTAGAGAGGCCATATTAGTGTAAACTGGGGGAGGACACTTAGCAGGTGATAAGCATGATGTGCCAGTGAATTTTTCTCATTCAACATCTTTGTAACATAACCCACCAAGCCATGTGGCAAAATTTCTGTGACAACATTCTTAATTGTACTACACATCTGGGCTGCTTTCTGTGAGATGCATTAGAAGGGAAGAACTTTGTCGCACTAGCTTTTCTGGTCTTCTTTGTCGGGTCTTCAGCATGCAGCCCAGCGCTGGCGTTGTGTCAAGTGTTTTCTTTCATTCTCACTTTTTCACAGCAGGACTTGGTACAAAGCTGTAAAAATGAACTACCATACCGTAGATTCCTATATATAAAGATGGCTGAAATGAAATGTCAAAATTTTCAAGTCATTTAAAATTGTACTTTGTTGTAAAATAAATGAAAGTACAGGGTACCAAGCCATTACGTTATTCTGCTGCTAAATTTTGTGGAGTATCTTAATGCATCACATGGCCTTAATCTTTGTTGTGAGGTCATCGTTTAAAAATGTTGAACTAACAGCTAATTAGCTGAACTTGTTTCATTACCAGTGAATCATGTTTCGGGCCAAATTTGCTTCATTAGTTGCTTTCGCATTAGAAATGAAATTTCACTTTAACCGAAATTTTGGTATGTGGGAAAGGTTAAGTATGCTAGTTAATCTGCAAGCGAAACTTCGCTTAAAATAGTAGGATTTAAGAGTGAAGCTTCGGTACTCACCGAAACTTCGGTGTAGTGGTAACAGTCAAAGCGAAGTTTCATCGAAGTTATCGGTAGAGGTTGTGGCAACGATTTACAATCACGGGAGACTCGCAAAACGTGTTCTTTGTTGTTGTAGCATAGTCGACATTTTTTCTGTTATTGTAGTGTCGACGTTCTCTCAATAATGAATAAACGGAAGCATATCTGATTAAGAACAACTCTGATCATTTTCATGAGCCTTCATACACGGCAGGCAAACCATTTTCAGTTAGCCTCGAACCCACTACTCATTATTCATTTGAGAGTACGAATAAATTGCGTCGTCTGTTGTCACAGCGATAACTTCGATATCGCTGTGTAGTCGTAAAGGTGAGCAAAGTTTCAGCGAAGCTTTGTTAAACCAAAGTTTCCCTTATGAGAAAGTGACCGCGAAGTTGTCATTGTCTCTCAGTGCATTTCTACATCAAACAAGAAACGGAAAAGTATCTAATGTGGGTAAATAACTTTCATTTCAGTTTTGTTGCTGGTTGAATGCTAGAGAATAAAAGTGTCCAGTCATAGTTTGATAGTTTCATGGTGAGTTTAATGCACAAGGTACCTAAACTACACGGTCAACAAACTCATAAACACGGCCCACAGACGCATGAACACGACTCACGGACCTGCAAACACCGTCCACTGACTCACAAAAACGGGAACGGACTCACAAAACACGATCCACGCACCCAAATACACAGTACACGGACTCAAATTCACGAGGAAACACGTTTAACGGACCGCCAAACACGGGTCATGGACTCATCGGCTTCCTGGGTCAGGTGACATCTCCATTTTGTCTGTAAACCGTGTTTGGTAGTCCGTTAACTGTGTTTCTTCGTGAACGTGAGTCCGTGCCCCTTGTATTTGGGTGTGTGGATCATGTTTTGTGAGTCCGTTCCCGTGTTTGTGAGTCAGTGGACGGTGTTTGCAGGTCCGTGAGTCGTGCTCATGCGTCTGTGGGCCGTGTTTATGAGTCCGTTGACCGTGTAGTTTAGGTACCTTGATGTAGGATCTTGACAAAACTAAGAAGTCAGGGGTTTGATTATTTCTTTCCTGTTTTTTGTTTGCCTTTATGCTTCCTTTTATGTATGTAGCTGGCTGGTGAGATGACTGGTTGGCTTTGATCTACCCAAATGGGTCTTGTTAACATAAATGGCCAAGTGGTAAAAATGATTTGCTGGCTGAGACACAAAGTCATATCAAACCTTTCATTGGTCGGACAGAAGTTGCTGCACGTGGGAGTTCCAGACAAATGGACTTCCAGATGTGCTCACAAATCAATGCTAAAGGAATATGGCTGTCTTTGGCTTGGGAGTGTTGAAGGCCTTGTTGGAAATATAAAACTATGTAAGGCGATATCATTTGTTATAAATTGTGATAAGTTGATGGAAATTGTGGTGTCTACATGTTTTGAACAAGTCTGAAATGTGTCTTATTCTGTGTTTCAAGGTCTGTATTGTGAACTTATCACAGAACATTGTACAAATAGAATGGACCTGTCAAACGTGAGAATACCATAATTCTTCACTTATTTCGCGCAGAAATAATTTTCAGAATTGGCATTTTCCATTTTACAAAAGGCTGATGACTGCAATTTGTGGAAATTTACGTAAAGTTGTCTTAAGATATCGACACAACTAAAATCATCTTAGCGATTGACTAAATCTTAATATTTATTTTTGTTGATAAATTTGATAAAAAAGAATTTCTTCTCTTGACCATATTGTTTGTTAAATAAGTGAAGTCCAAGCTGAAATTGACCTATCGCCAGATTTTGAATAACAGCTTGACTGACCAATCAGAACGCAGCATTCTTGTCACACCTTTCCAAACTGCCATTTCCCCCGACCATCAACAAATTGCCGGGCAAAACTTATTGTTTGTTTGTCGACATTTTGCAAGGGGGCGGACCTTGCGATAGGTCAATTGGGAGCTTGCTGCGGAAATCAGTTTTCCTTCGCGTTATCCCCAAATTTCCTCTGTTGAGCATACTACCGAAAAACCAACAGCATTGGTAAAGTTCAGAAATGGACGCTGTTGATGTAACATGCTCTGGGCCTGTAGAAACTAGGCTTACACTAAATAATGGATTTAGTCCCCTCTTCTGTGGTGAATACATTTCATAAAAGCTTTCCATTATCTGTTATCAGTAAGAGTTGAAAGGTTGTCTGTTTCAATTTCCTATGTGTCTCTAGAAATTAATTTCATTTCAAGCGCAGCAGCACTGATGTCTACAATTAAGATGCCCTGGAGTCCTGAGAATGGATTTGATGTCTTTTGCAAATGTTATCGTTTTCTTCAAGAAACACGTGAATCAATTTCCATTATGAGTATGAAGCTCTTGTATGTTCCTTTGATGAGATTTTGTATATTCCTGGATTCCATTTAAACGATGATGATTTATAAAGAACCCTTCTGGAACCGAAAAGTCATACCTTGAGGTTGTCGGTGTACAGCAGTTTTGTCCATATCTCACGAACTTGGTACGACAGCTTTTCTGGGAAATGGGAACATTTGTTCACTTTACTTCATGTACACCAGTTGTTTACTTTATATGTGATACGAGAATGGTTGCTGCATGCGTGAATGAATGGATGTTCGTGTTCGTTGGTTTTTTGTATTTGTTTATCAATGATAATAAATACTTGAAAAAAAATTGATTCACCACCAGGTGCACCCTCATAGACTCTGATCTCAAAAGCCTTCTGTACCCTGTGCTGTGGAGTAAGCATAATGTACGAGAGGCTATTGAGATTTAAGTCCTAGTGGTGAACCAAGTTTGTGAGTTGTGGACGACGCGGCTATACACCGATAAGCTTAAGGTATGGTTTTCGATTCCAAATGAGATCTTTTATTCAATGTTCCTGTTGATTTTTAGATTTTTATGTGATATTTCCTTCCTGTGAATCACTTCACAAAAAACAGAGGTAGTCATGTTCTTCCTTTAAATTTGGTATCTTATATATTGCATTACAGAGGTTATAACAAACCCCCATTCCATTATCAAAACAACTTTTGTTCTAGACCAAATAGTGGTTATGAAACTGGTCTTGAACTGTTCGTCTAATTGGAGATGATTTTATGGGCACTGAAAGAACTGGCAGTTAATTAAAGCTTAAGACCAGGCTCTGTTGTGTTATTTTATGTCATTTTATGCACCTCTGCTTCTTAGCAAACCTAGAAATCACTTCTCGAGACCAGTGTCGTATGTCGAAATCAAAAGTTCACTTCTCGGTCGGAACACGGGGAAACACAGACTTAATCTTTGTCTCCTTTCAAAAATGTGCCCAAATATAATCCGTTGTGTCGGTGCTTTCTAGGCAGATTAGAGACTGGAAAATATTCAGAACTGCAAGAAGCATCCAATATGAAGCGTCTTCTTTTGGTCACCGTTCTGGGAATAGGGCTGTCCAACAGACCTACATTCTGCCCACTTTGTACTGTCAGTCAGGAATGGCTTCCTCCTACTTTATATTTTAACAAGCAGGAGGTGGAGATGTTGTCTGTGACCCACAACTGGTGTTCTGTACTCCCTGATCCAGTTATTATGTAACATCACAAGTGGTAGGAATGCCTGGTATGATTTCTATGGAGTGGCCATGTCAGATGACTAAAGATGATACATCAGAAGTAGAAGGTCAAGAATCGTGTGAAGGAAGCTAGGGTGGTTATGTGCTTTGCATGGTGGTATCTTGTGAAGACTTGCGTGATCTTGCATTTTTGCAAAGCTCTCGCATCTACGGAACATACCTCAGGAGTGCCAGTAATGTCTATTGTCCAATATATCTTTTTAAACCATTTTTTGTAAAAGTAAATAAAGGCCAGTTTTGATTATTCTACATTCATGCTGTTTTCAAATGTAGCGTTTACGAGTAGTGATAATAGTTTGACCTTTTTACACTCTCAAAATACTAGGACCTCGACTTTTTGAATAATTCGAGATTTTCTGTTAACACTGTTCATTTGTTGACTGATAATGCTGCACTTTTGTTGGTTTACCTTCTAGTGAACAAGACTATAGCCTATTTCTTACTCATTTCTGACATCGTCGTTCGTCATATGAATGTTATCGTGTTCATCATCGCCGCCGTGATCATCATCGTCGTCATCATCATCTTCATTGAGGTTTTTCAGTTAATTTCGCCAAGTGTCACTCCTGCGAGCGCTCTCATTTGCAATTTTGCAAACATGGAATAATCAAAACTGGCCTTAATTTACTTAAAATTAAGGCCAGTTTTGATTATTCCACGTTCATGCTGTTTTCAAATGTAGTGCTTAGGAGTAGTGGTAATAGTTTGACCTTTTCACTATGTCAATTATACATCATATACCATTATAAAACTATCTAGATTTAAGCTCAGTGATAATGTGAGGTCGCACATTTCTTTATTTGGTGTTATAGTCACTAGGACTTCATTGCCAGTATCTTATGCTAAATGCTTGGTGTTGTAGTCACTGGGACTTCATTGCCTTGTCTTATGCTAAATGCTATATGCTGTTGGAGCGACGATCGATCGATTGGTAAAGTCAATATTTCAGGCTTGCCTTAGAATCCCTGTGTAATAACCGTATTATCCTCCATGACTAATCACCAGCATAAATATCACCATTTTGACAAGACACGTTTTTCGCATTTCCAATCTGAAACTGATTTCATGTGACCTCTGAGTGCCTAAGACAAGACCGCTGTGCAAACACATACATTCATCTTCATATGGCTATAAATTCTTATCCAATGTTGCATTCTGTTTATCTACCAGTGGCTCATAAATAATGAGGGGTTGTCCAACATTTCTAGGCTGTCATTCAAATTGTCAGGAATCGCCCACTGAACATGTGTTAGTCCTACTGTGGGCCAGCTTGAGTTTCTTGGGAAGTGGTGGTCAAAGATTGCACAATTTACCAGGAAGTGGTTGCTGGGGCATAGCAGTGTTTCTGTTTGGTTTCATCTCTGTGACGGACTTTGGTGAGTGAATACTCCCTCATTTTTGTCAAGTGATTTGAGTGCATGTGCAATGAATGACTGACTGAATGAATTACCATGTTTCATCATCACAGACTGGCATGTAGTGACATACTTTTTAGAAGGAATTTTGGAGTGTTTGATGTGGACAATGTTCAGAATCAGTAGTGATTATGTTTATATGTACTTGGCAATAAACATCCTTTTACTATTATTAATGTAACATTGAAACTTAAACAAAACCTGGAGACATCCTGGTTCATGGACTTTGGAAAATTTAGTTGATTTGATGTACTTGTGATTTTGTTATTTTCTTGAATTGTCATATTGTCTACAAGGAATGATGACATTAAGTTGACCTTTTGTTTTACTGTAGCTTACGTGAATATTTAATAACATTCAATATTTCACATTCACGAAGGGATGACCATTTTTGATCAGCACCTTCTGAGTTTTGGAATAAATTTGAAATATCTGTGTGGTCATTCTGGATACTGGGTAGTCACCAAATAACTAAGCCAGAGGTCTAAGTTTTTTTCTTGAAATGAAACTCAAAATTATTTTTCACATTTCCGTTCTTCTTTTGTTGGAATGCAAAATAAGTATCTATCTTTCTATGTTTGAAGACATTATGATTTATGGGGATGACTGTTTCACCCCAGTATGCACACGACCGGTGACCCCAACATTAAAGTCTGAATTCAGAATTTCGAGATATTACTCAAATCTAAAGCCTATCAAGTGAACACTTGGATTTGATACTCATATGGATATTACTCATATCTAAAGCCCATCAAGTGAACACTTAGACTTGATACTCATATGGATATTTGAGTGCAGAATAATACACACTTATCTTGAGCTTGCACAAATGTAGAATGGAATACATCTCCTCGGGCTGGGTTCTATAGATCGAGAAATATCATCAAAACAAGATTACCCAAGACCGTGCGAAATCACGCCAGTGAAAGGCGAGTGGTTTGAGAGTACGCTCGAGACCTTAGTATCGTAACCTTGCGAAACGATAGCCACCAAAGTGATTGGTTGGTGAAGTTGGAATATTTAAATATTATGGGATAGAATTCATGTTCCCATTCCACTATTGAAGAATTCTCGCCGCAGATGTATAGCTAAAGTGTTGGTGCTACAGAACACACCCCTTGTCCTGTATGGTAGGTTTCTGTGCTCATGCAAATTAACATTGTTAATCCACTTCTGTAGTCGATTATCTAGCTATTTTTTGCACAAATAGGTCAATTTGCCAGACCGATAATGGATATCAGTGTAAGTCAACAATAGTTGAGACATATGGTGGGAACTCACATCTCTATATCTACATATAAAAAATCTTTAGCGCCAAATAGTTGTATGTAATAAATAATATGTGACACCTTGCATTGGCATTAAATACAAGTAGTCTGTGTAAAAAGCTGGTCATGCCTTTTTATGCCAAGCATTTTAATATCAATTCTTGTGAAGAAGTTAAACAGATAGGGCATGTGATGGTGAAACTTAATACCTTGGCAGTTGTTTGGCTGGAGCGCACTTCTATGTTATTTTTTTGCATTTTTTTCTGCCCAGCTTCATATAGTCTTAATCAGTGGAGCACGACTTTGTTTTGGCATCACCATGGATTCCTGCTAACAGTTGCTATTTACTNCGGATGTATAGCTAAAGTGTTGGTGCTACAGAACACACCCCTTGTCCTGTATGGTAGGTTTCTGTGCTCATGCAAATTAACATTGTTAATCCACTTCTGTAGTCGACTATCTAGCTATTTTTTGCACAAATAGGTCAATTTGCCAGACCGATAATGGATATCAGTGTAAGTCAACAATAGTTGAGACATATGGTGGGAACTCACATCTCTATATCTACATATAAAAAAATCTTTAGCGCCAAATAGTTGTATGTAATAAATAACATGTGACACCTTGCATTGGCATCAAATACAAGTAGTCTGTGTAAAAAGCTGGTCATGCCTTTTTATGCCAAGCATTTTAATATCAATTCTTGTGAAGAAGTTAAACAGATAGGGCATGTGATGGTGAAACTTAATACCTTGGCAGTTGTTTGGCTGGAGCGCACTTCTATGTTATTTTTTTGCATTTTTTTCTGCCCAGCTTCATATAGTCTTAATCAGTGGAGCACGACTTTGTTTTGGCATCACCATGGATTCCTGCTAACAGTTGCTATTTACTAAATTCTGTTGTGATATATTTCCTTGATATTTGCGTGACCCATGAGTGGCATCAGGCAGGTAAAGGCCTCATGATTCGTGTGCGTCAGTCTCACCTAGCGACTGCTGATAGCAATTCCGTATGTTTGCGTGTGAGGAGTTGGTCAGTCTGATCTACTTTTAATAGTTCTTTCTCTTGTCTGGTCACTTTTTACAGAGAACGGCTTCTGATATTGATTTTAAATGGTGCACTTCAGATAGATGTTAGGATAGTAGGCCAGACTAGTGGAATATAGTTTTTTATTTTCTTTTCCGTGGACTATAAGTAATGCCAAACCAATGGTTTATTGTTTTAAAATGCTGTTTTAAGAAATTGGGAGCATTCATAACGTCACAAGCCTTTGAAAATTAAGAGACAAAAGTTAGTAATCTTAAATCGGTAAGATTTTACTCTCTGCTTTGTAACATTGCATCCATTTTTGAATTTTCATTAAGAAAGCTATAGATTTATAACTCGTTAAAATGTGTTTTCCTGTAATTGTGAACCTTGTTTACGAGCAGATTGGTTTCCAGTGGAATTCAGCGCCAATGATCTTCAGAAGAGGAGGGATACTCCCTTGCCATGCACTGGTTCACAGGAATTTACAAACTCTGAGAATTTGCAACTGGTCAAGTGGTGTGACATTGCCAAATGTTTACAGATTTTTTGTACTGTACAACACAGTATTAGTTACTCACAATAAGTAATATTATGACGTTTTGAAACGAGTTTCATGGTGTGTTTTACACATCCGTTGGCTCTATTAAAGAGTAATCAAGGGGGCCTTGTTGCAGTTTTTCTCTGACACAAGACTTGTTTTGTAGAAATTACTTTTCCATGTTTTAACCTTTTCCCTGGTCGGAAGTGCACCGAGGCGTTGACATGACCTTAATAATAATCTTGGTTGGGGTGATTAGGCTGCCAGAACCTCTTACATACTGGTAAATGAGCCTGTAGAACCATTAGCCTACTGCATATAATTAGATTAATGGCTTTTATTGCTCTTGCTCTTTTCACATGGTCTTCATGTTAACTATTGATGTTGACCATAGACATAAGTTTCTGTATGGAGTTTACTGCCGCGGCACTGATTTTGGAGGTTTTTCTTTATCGGAATCTAACCAGGCAAATTATAATGTCAAAGTACAAAGGATATCATCAGATTTATCTGGTCTAGGTTCAGTTTGGTTTCAAATTGGCTCTCTGTTTGACTAGAAAATAAACCAGCAGTGTTCAGTGCCAATTCATCACTTTAATTTTATGTTTCTAGATTAGCAATAACAGTAAAAATCCTCCAGTTTGGGGGAATGACTAAAATATGGGAAACCGAAATTCAATCAGAAGTTAAATTTTCTTTATTCTCAAGATTAGGACAGGGTTGATTTTAGCATTGGTGATTTTTCTCAAATATCAGACACTGCGTTTTTTATCAACAGAATCTGGAAATAAACTTGGCAGCTCATAAGATTCGAGACTAGCACACCCCCCCATAGTGGGTAAAATGTGAATAATCGTTTGTAATTGATCATAATTCTTGAATTTGGTGCAGCCAATTTGGTACAAGCTCCAACCTTGAACAAGATAATTAAATTTTTACTGGATCAAGCTGGAGAATTTATACCATTAGGATTTGTGTAAGGTACCTGAAAAAATCTCATGAAACCTTGACTATGGATACTCTCACTGCCCTTTTTCATATTTAGGCCTACTCACTTTCCATTTTCATATTTACCCAAATTCGATACTCTAAAAATTATCATTAGATAAGACTAGAGTCCATTTTTGCAAAGAAGTCTTATGATTATAGTCGAATGTCAAGCACTATTGCAATTGAAAGTCGTGATGATTTATGCATATTTTCATACTGTGTTTGCTTGTGAATGATAAACTCTTCATTTGTATCGCCCTGTTCTGTGTTGGCCCTTAATTTGGCATTGGGTTTAGTCACGGACTTAGAGATCAAAACACAGGCTTGACTGCAGTAGTCCGAGGGCTGAAGTTGCTCTCTACACACATGTACATTCGCTTTGAAGTTGTGTAGGACCTTATCAACAAATACTGTAATGGATTCCAAGTACAATGCCAAAGACCTAGTCATAGGGTCCCACAAGTCTTTTACAAACAAAAACTGGCAATCAAATAATTAAACAAGGCAACAAAAAATTAGATATCACCTTTGTTGCATGCTTAGTAATTACGATCGATGAATTATTGTTACTTCACCTTCTGATATCACAAACTTTGACTATTTGATTTTGCCACAGAATAGTAAACAGTTTTCTATTATACTGTTTTAGGTCCAAACAACTGCCAAAATTCCTGGAGTTTCCCTTTAAGTTGTGTCCAGATGGGTAGTTACCCCGGGGTAAACTCGCTCCTGATTGGCTAACTGGGAAGCGTGACGGCGGAGTTAAGGGACACGGTAGACACCTCACCATTATGATGGATAAAGTTGCCTTTACAATCCTCTAAACTTCCCCATATTACAGAGCTTATATTGACACCACGCAACATTAAACTATAATTTATGAACTTTTCTCACTTGTGAAGGAAATTCCAAGTGCTCAACTTTCAACTTTTGGCATTGTGATCAATTTGGCAGGTTTCAAAATCATATTTTAGAAATGTCAACCTTTGTCTTCAAGTAATTTATCATGGAGTAAGAATAGATGGCACTCATTTGACATCAACAAGTGTCAACCTTTTACTTTGGATTTTTTAAAGGTTGCACTTCTGTATTTTGATTTTTTTGATAAATTAAGTTAATTCGCCCACAAGTGCATCTTGTCATCACATCTGTTTGTGCATCCCTTGTCTGTTTGTGCATCCCTTGTCTGTTTGTGCATCCCTTGTCTGTTTGTGCATCCCTTGTCTGTTTGTGCATCCCTTGTCTGTTTGTGCATCCCTTGTCTGTTTGTGCATCCCTTGTCTGTTTGTGCATCCCTTGTCTGTTTGTGCATCCCTTGTCTGTTTGTGCATCCCTTGTCTGTTTGTGCATCCCTTGTCTGTTTGTGCATCCCTTGTCTGTTTGTGCATCCCTTGTCTGTTTGTGCATCCCTTGTCTGTTTGTGCATCCCTTGTCTGTTTGTGCNTAAGGGACACGGTAGACACCTCACCATTATGATGGTTAAAGTTGCCTTTACAATCCTCTAAACTTCCCCATATTACAGAGCTTATATTGACACCACGCAACATTAAACTATAATTTATGAACTTTTCTTACTTGTGAAGGAAATTCCAAGTGCTCAACTTTCAACTTTTGGCATTATGATCAATTTGGCAGGTTTCAAAATCATATTTTAGAAATGTCAACCTTTGTCTTCAAGTAATTTACCATGGAGTAAGAATAGATGGCACTCATTTGACAACAACAAGTGTCAACCTTTAACTTTGGATTTTTTAAAGGTTGCACTTCTGTATTTTGACTTTTTTGATAAATTAAATTAATTCGCCCACAAGTGCATCTTGTCATCACGTCTGTTTGGGCATCCCTTGTCTGCTGCTGTATCTCCTAAACCCTTGCAGGATCTCGATGAGATTGGTCAGGTGTGCTCTTTTTGGACCTATCAGATTGCCAGTGTGCCCTCTAGTGGTAATTTTCTTATTTCAGCGGCAAATACGCCCAACTTTTGATCTAACTGCCAACATTTTTCCGTGATTTGAGTAAGCAGCAGTTTACATGTTGTACTCGCACTTACTTCCAGTGTTGTGTCCAGGGCCAACGCATAGTAATAATGTTCACATCACAGGCATATAAAAATAAGATGGAAATTCGGAACTTCTTTCAACATTTTAAAATTCTGCATAACAATACATAGAGTACTGGCACTTCCTTGCACACAGCCACACTTAATAATCAGTCCCAACACATATCGATGATACTTAAAGCGTTCTTTAAGGTCAAAATGGCATTCTAGAGTTTTTATGCATAGCACTTCGAAATCGATGTTGCAATCGATCATATCTTTTGTTCATCTTTCATGACTTATTGAACATGTTGACAACAAAATGTTGAATCCTACATGTTGGTGTCTCTGTCACTGAGTAACTTATTCTACGCTTTGCCACATAAAGCATTTTAACCTATCAAAGCCTTGTTATTATTGGGGTTCATTGTTGAGCAATGTCAATTTGTTTGTTCTTTCTGTGCCCTGAAATAATCTATTCTCATTAAGGAGCAAGAAGGGGTAATTTTTGAAGTTGAATCTCTGAAGGTAAACCAGTTCATATTTCAGTGTCTTAATCAGTTATCACACAAAGTTACCCTGGCCATCTCACAGGTCTGTCCCTAGTGGTTTCTGTGGCTGGAAAAATTTACGATGGAATCATGAAAGACTTGAGTGCATTGGCTGCGATTTGAACTGCTGTGTCTGCGCATGCATGCCTGTGACTGCCTGATAAAGCCAGCCACTTGTTTTAGTCTTGGCCCTGCATCCTGTCCAGTGCAGGCATGTAATTGGTGTTGTCATAAATCTAGAAACAAGATCTGATAGTTGGTTAATTTGCTAGGGGAGGTGTGAAGAGTTGAACTGGAATACTGCTTTGGTTTTAAGAGTCATTGTCTGAGAACTTCAGGCAAGAATGGGAACATGGCTAATCCGATTGGTTTTGGCTGGTTCTTTTGCTTAGATAAAATTAAGTACAGTTAAAGTTTATGATAATAAACTTGAGATGTTTTGGAAACCTTGGTCCCTCTAATTTGGGATATATTTTGTCAGATGACATAGGTCACACTTTACTAAAAAAAATTGATCAAGCATTAAAATCAGCATTGATAGTACTGCCGGAAGAGACGCTGATAGTATTTGAAAATTTTCTGAAATGTGGACAAAAGTACAAATTTATTCTCTGTAAGGGAATCCCCACCCACCCGTGAGTCTAGCATAGTGCCATTCATTTGAATGCACGAACATAGTAACTTGGGCTACTGTCACAAATAGGCAGTTCCCACCAATCTCGACACATCGCACATAAACTTAGTGGGGACTGAATAAATTGGTTGTTACTCGTTACAGTATGAGTTACAACCCCACGCACAGTGTTACATTTGGGTCATGTTTTTGTTCCAACTTATTCATTTCCACTTGTCCCAGACCAATTTAGGGCTGGCCCGAATGCACTGTGAATTACCTTAGGGTGACGTGGCCCTGTCTGGACCGAGGTACAATCAACTAGATTTTATGTTCTCTGCTACCTTAGTAAGTGACATTGGACATTCAACCTTGATGTCTTTTTCATTGTGACTCAGCCTGTTCAGGATGTCTTTGTGTGGTTTACCTCACCAAGGTAGTATTAGGTTAGCAGTAACACTGTTTTTGAATAAGGCACTTAATTTGAAAATGATGTCAAATTCAATCTTCAGCTTCATTGAGCATGAAGTCAACGTCTTCCCCACAGTAATTCGGTTTGGTGTCTTTTCTTTTGAATTGATGAACAGACTGAGTTTCTTTTGATTCGTTAATCTAATTTCATATTCCTGCATCCTGATTGTATTTCGTTGTCGTCTGCTGTAAAGATCTAGAAATATGTGTGTGTAATGGAAGATGTTGCTAATATTGTTCAGCAGGTAAACTAGCGAATCTCAAAGCATCAGCCTTTTATTAGGGTGTTTGAATCTGGGATTTGTGAACCACTGGTTCTTATATTTGATATAATGTCATTTTGACGTTTTGAACCCGCTCTAATAAAATTGAAATGCCAAAATTAGAAATTGTAATAGTAATTAAGCCACTTTTTACATTAGTGTTTTGAATTAGTAAGCGCTTTGAAAATTGCTACCAGTCTATGCACCTGGTTAGTCTTAATCACTCTCAACTACCCGAGTAATACAAAGGGTATGGCCGTTTTCAGCCTACAACTCACGATTTTATACAAATTTCAAGTACTAAAATGCAGCTGTGGTTATCTGAATGGGAAAAGTGTCCAAGGTTTGCAAAATTGATGACTATGTGATTTGACTGTTCATTCCTATTCATGGTCACTAAACATCGCCGTAGTAACTGTCCCTCAATTCCTCATATTTTACTTTATCAAATAAGGGGTGATTGTTACCCGGACGTCTTTCCATTGTGGACTTTTTTAGTGTGTATAAAACATTCTAAATTGATAGTTTCAACATGATAGTCTAAGCCAATATTTAACAATTTTACATGCAGAACATATCCACCTGTGATTTTCAGAGACATAGCCTTGTCAACAACTCAAGACACTTTTCTAAAATTAGATCTCCAGTGGACATTCACTAAAATTTTATGTGCGGTGGAATTGCGTGGAAGTAGATTTCCCCATCATAATTGTGCTGTGAAATAGTTTACCCAGCACCTAGTCTTGACACCCGGATATTTAGAGTGTAGTACGCGAGAAACGACTACGGTAACTGTTTGAATCCATCATGCATCTGTGAATGACGCTTGACGTCTCAGTGGACTGGCATAATCAACGAAAGGGCTTAAAGGCTTTGTATTGGGAATATTCTGCTGTGTGCAACCATTTGTTTTTTCCTGTGGACCTTTTTGATGAAGCGGTTCAATGTGGTAACAGTTTCGATCCTTGCAAGGGACTCCAGCCATGTCGGCTTTGCACTTGTGGGATTGTTGTTGCTACAGTTACTATGATGGGCGTGGCTTGACTGCATTTGGAACTGCCCCAACCCAATTGAACTAGGAGGCCAATGAGTGAGCTCCTAAATCAGCTAGCACCTCTGTTTGAAAATAGGTAATTTTCTCTAAACATGTGCTCAGTGACTCAGTCTGTGCTTCTAACATTTCACCACATATTTATCCCAAACAGGGAACTTCCCATTGTCTGCAACACCATGTTTTCATTAGCCTAATAATCTGCTCCCTCACATCTGGTTGTGGGAGGGATTCTCATCTTTCTGCTGTGTTTTTGTGGTTGGCTGATATTTATTCGTGGAATTCCCAGCACGTTTTTTATCAGCTGGGGCAGAAATAGAGCTGGCATCCCAGCATTCTCGGCCATATGGTCAGGAGAGGTTGAAATGAACATGACTGATTTGACAGTATCGGTACAAATACCATAAGACACTGTGGTAAAACGGTTTTAAAACTTTTCTTCTGTCCTGTATTTTGTTTACATTTGTTGTGGTGGCAAATAGGAATTTCACTGCAGCAATATTGCCAAATTTAAGAATGCAAACAAAAGTGTTGTAATTCATAGCTGGAGACCTTTTTCCTGTAGTGGAGTTAAGTGATGAAAGATTGGACCACAAATATATTGTGAGGTTTTTTCAGTTCATTTATTTTAGTTAAATTCCATCTACAGTGGAGTTTCTTCCCTGTAAAAACAAACACAAAACCTGGTTTGGGAAATTATTAAGTTCCTGTCTGTGTTTTTTTTGCAAGTATGAATGACAGATGTCTTAAAATTTGTCCAAGTTGTCATTTTGACATTTTTAGCTGTCAAGTTTGCTATATAGTCAAGTTATCAATGGACACTCTTATTCCATGACAAGCTGGTCTGTTTGGACTAAAAGATATGAATGTTTGGAAACATTGTCAAGTGGCCTATAAGTTAATGCCATGTGTTCAGCTGGGGTTCAAACTAAAAGCTTTCCTGTTACTCTTGTTCCAAAACACTGTCACACACTGACTAAAACTGTGTTCACATGACTCAGGGAAAGTGCTAGATTTGGTGGAAAGCCCTATGTCAACCTTGTAACCATTCACATTAACTGGTGTTTTTTCTGCTACAGAAAATACTACTTTTTTAGCCTGTTTGTGTACCGGTTATAAAATACATCACTAAACGTGTTATAGTTGATACCTGTTACTACATGTAATTTATTAATTCAAATGTAGATGTGATTGATATGGTTCCTTATGGTGCTGAATCCTTGTTCTGTACAATTTTTGATTTGTTTGAATTGAAACTTGAGAAGATTTTCACAAAGTTTTCAATTTCTTGCACAAAGATGTTGAGGTCATTGTCATTTGACTTCTTATGTTTCATAGTACGGTAAACAAGGCTGCTAAATGTTGGCATATATCTTTAACTGTCACTGTTGAAATAGATTAAAAGCTATACTCAGGGCAGGCGGTACTTATTCTTGTTCGTCACTATCAAAATGTTGTTATTGAGTTCTTGAATTGGGAGGAACTGTCACTTTGTTATTGCTGGAGCAAAGGTCATTAAGTTCGATTAAAGGTGTTTCCTGTTCAGAAACTTTGCTGCTCACATGGTGAACATAATTTACAATAAATCCCATGGTGCTGTTCTGTTGGAAGAAACTGTTTTGTGAAAATTTATGTACAGTGGTAACACCAATTTTTCCTCAAGTGTGTTATTCCAGTCTTCACAACATCCTCAGTGGGCCATCTCTTGGACTTGTGCTTATCACTGATATGACGTCACTTGTGTTCTGTTAGGGACTTTATGACCACACTGTAGGAAGGAAGTGCTTCCTCAGTTGTTTGTGTATGAAGTTTGGTCATCACAAACTGATGACAAATTAAAGAGATAACTACTAATCTGTGGGCTGTGTCCTATCCTGGGGCTGTTTCTTGATGAGTATAACGACTGTTGGCTAAAGTCAGTCTATGTATGGCTTAGTTTTTTTCACGAAATCAGGCTAAGCTAAAAGTCAGAAAACCTGTCTACAACTCAAAGCCAAAAGACAGAAATATATAGCTTGCTTGGCAGCATACTAAAAGGCAAAGTCAAAGACAAAAAATCAATTTTTGGAAGTAGACAAACTGTGACGGTGTGAGTGACACAAAATTTCACAGAACATAAAACTGTGGGTAGCCGTCTTTGATCTTTAGCTGTTGGAGTTGTGCCTTAGTTCCTTCCTGGGGTGGGGTCTGTAGACGCGAAAGAGTCACAAGAAATCTAGATCAAGCAAGACCACACGAAATCAAGCAAATGCTTTATGAGTATGTTCAGTACCTTGTTAACGTACACTAGTAAAATGGGAACCACTGAAGTTATTTTTCAGTGAATGTTGAATTGTGGGATGGAATTCGCCGTTTCCGACCTTTGAGAAGATTTCTTGTCATAAGTGATTTTCGAGTTTCTTGCCTTTTTCAAAATGAACAAATGCACCTCTAATGAAATTTGTCCTGTATTTCTGAACAAGTACAATGATAGGTATGCATTTTGTTTTGTCTCATACCTTTAAACAGTGGCAATAATCCCATGCCTTCTCTCAAAAATGTTTTTGATTTGGATCTCTAATCATTTTGACATAAATCTCTGATTGTTCCGTACTTGAATTCGAAATGATTTCAAGTCTTCACTCAGTGCTTCACAGTGGGCCTGTTAAGTTGACTGCTGCAGCAGATTTGTTTCAGTTGCCACCACAGTTTGGTCAGTGGAATCAATTTCAATTCAAACAAAAGCTAAACATGTTTGGAAGGGCAAATATGCCTGTGAGGAAAGTTGACATTTTTGAGACCAAATCATAGTGTAGTTTTTGTCATCTGTGATTGAGAGATAAGTTGATTGATACACAGGGCGTCAGCACGTTTCTTAGATAACAAAGCTTGCACTAATACTTAAAGAAATAGATCGATACATTGAAGACACTGGTATATTTTTGAAGATAATTCAAATATTTCTCATTTTTGTCTGAAAATTTTGCACATAAGGTTGTTGATAAAGGTCATTAAAATTATTACTTTTTCCACACTAGGTGCCCTGTTTATTTCAGTGTTGTTCTTAGTATTCATGAGTCAATAAAACACATACTATTTAATAAGCTGACGTGATAATACGACTCACAGCTTTCAAAAAGTCCATAGGGCCTCCTCAAGTGAAATTTACTGGGAGTCTGAGATCTCAGAGTGTAATCTGTCTGTCTTGAAAAGTTATAGGCAAGTACGGAGCATCATTTATATCCCGTCTCTTTTTAAGTTTCATGAACAAGCGGGATGAGTAAACAAGTTAAAATGTGCACTCCGTAACTCATGTGGTCATGAGGGAATCTATGGCCAAAGCTGCTGTATCCATACTCAATATTTTGACCAGGGGCAGACCTGTGGCATCGGTAAGGGTGGATCATAATTTTCTAGTCCACAGTAATATTTCATGGCATTGGCTTTTTTGCCCAAAGGTTT
Source organism: Phoronis australis (assembly GCA_002633005.1). NCBI lineage: Eukaryota > Metazoa > Phoronida > Phoronidae > Phoronis > Phoronis australis. Next base: position 303,049 of record NMRA01000060.1, on the reverse strand, counting down.
AGTAGGTCCCAGTGCACACCGTTGGAAAATTGGCTTTGTAGTGACTTCAAAAAACCTTGTGTGCTTCAGCTCTCAGTATGTATAACCTGTGATTTGTAGATTGTGTTGAACATTTGTCCAACAAACATTTCATTGTCATGGAATGGCAGTTTATTTCAATGAGTCATTGCTACATTGTAAATAACCTTTAGCAAGTAGTTAATGCATGACATGTTTGAAACTTCAGTAGCTATGTTTTTTCATGAATTGGTCAGTTTTCTTCATGCTATTTAGTCTGCTTGTCGAATCTTCCTTATTGTGTTAGAGCCTGCAGTATGCAAAATGCTGACAACCATACCCTCAGATACAGTTTGACCCCAAGGTACTGGTCATTGCCCTCAGTGTATTTCTCAGAGAACTGCCATTACCTCTCTGTTGTACACATATTTACACAATATACACCTTGCAATAACTGTTTTGAACTGAACCAAAACCCATTACATAACCCTGGCCTTGGTCATTCAATACTGAATGACCCATGGCTGTCAATGGTCCTGAATGAGTGGGCTTGACCAGCAAGCCACAGGAAACCCCATCACTGGGTGAGTCATGACACAGTTGTCGTCATCAGTTGTGGCTGTTAAAAGTGGTCAGCACTGGCAGGCCTTATCATTACTAGAGCAAACACCATCAGAACAAGGCTGAACTGTGTCCACTATCAAAGGACTATTAGGACCTACTACTTGGATATAAATTGAAGGGATTGTGGTTCATACTGAGATTACCAGGAATTAATGTTTTGGTTGTGATTTGTGGTTTTTAATTTCCCCAAGCTAAAGGCACCTGCATGGTGGAGATTATTGTGTCTAGGATTACCGAATACAGTTGGAGTGTATAATCTGAGGCCATTGGCAAGTGTGTGTGCCACAGTTGCTTGTATCTTCATCCTGTCAGCTGGTGGTTTCAGATTTGATTCTTGTTTTGTAACTCGTTAGTTTGTCTGGATTTTATCCGTTTCGGTAAGTTGGGTATTTTCTTTGGGCTGTTTATGTCTCAGTGAAAAATTCTTGCTTGTGCCAGAGAGTAGATATTGATCCTGTAAAACTATCGTACATTAAATTCTAAATAAGATATTTAAGTGGTCCTATCTTATAACTACTTATAAAATTAGAGACCATAACACCCAACTATCAATTATCAAATGTGTTTCAGTACTTATTCAAATAAGTTGTTTTGCATAACTAGGCGATTTTAAATGTCTTTAAATAACCCCATGCCAGTATTTCATGAATGCCACTCCAGTTAATTGTTAATTGCTAGGTACAGGGACTTTGCCTAGCAAGACGTCTGAATAGAAATTGGACAAATGGTTGATTTTTCAACTTGACTGTCTATTGGAAATCAATATGAGGCATTCAGCTTCTCAGGGCTTGGTCTCAAGTCAAGGAACGCACATTGTAGAAGGATTGGGTTCTAGACCTTTTTTAGATATACTGCCTGAAGAAATGCCATTGTTTAAGTTAATAATGACTTTTTGTCTGCATAGGTATAAAATCCATTGAATCAAAACTGCCATTTTGAATATTTAATTTTTATGTGACCGGCTAAACACTTAACAGTGTCTGCGTCACTCACTGGGCAAATATTCCCGCGCCGAATTGTTATCTCCCTTGGTTTAAGTTCACCTGTACAAAATCATAGGTGACTGTTCACGCAGGAAGTCAACACTCCTTATATGGAGTTGCTGGCACGCCATCTTGTGAGTCATAGTCCAGATATGTACATTGAGCTGAGGTCAAGGCATGATAAAAGGCTGTTTATCATATTCAAGCGTAGTTGACCTAAATACATGAGATTGAGGCTTTATGCTTACTGGTTTTTTAATTGAAGTTCACTGAGGTGTTCGTCCCCTTGTCATTTTATCTCTTGTTCAGGTGAGGTCTGTGTTCAAAAGTTTGTAAACATTTAGAGTTTTGTACAATTAAATGAATGCGTATGACATGCATTTCTTTAAATTCTCATCCTTTTTCATGATTTTACCTCAAGTTTTAGCATGTTTCAAATTTATTATCTGAGATCTGAAATAACAGCAGCAATGCTGTCCCCATTTCTAAATGGATAGCCATTATTGGTTGAGCTGAATAGTTTCAAAACCAAAGTGGCTTTTGACTATTGAAATTATGGAATTTTCTGTTCATTACCAAGATATTAGAATATGATCTGGAATGGAAGGGTTGGCATCACATTGATTTTTGTGGTGTTCAGCAAACATGCTGAGGCCATCTTAGGTCAAATGTCTGAAGGATGATATATCTGGCGTATATGTCGATCTATGTTATCTGAGGAGTGATCCTAGAGTTTTATGCGTTCTATTTGATCAATGGTATGAGACACTTCACAGCATCGTTCAAGATAATCCGGCTGTCTCACTTTGGCTTAGAATTCTACTCTTCTGTGTTTTAAGTTTATTCAAATCTATTTCTCATTCTTTGAAATTCGATATCTTGCCATTGGATCATTAAGGTCACCGTACCTGCCTCGTGAATAGTAAATATTTTTTACTTTTCCACGGAATTTCTATGGTTCAGGGATCAGGTGCTTGTGGTTGGGTTGTTATGACACCTGCTGATGAAGAGTCTGTGTTGCACATGGACATACATTCAGTGAAACCCTGTGTTGCACATGAACATACATTCAGTGAAACCCTGTTCGAATGCTATCTCCCTGGGATGTAGTCGTCTTTTTTCTTTTTGGGGTTGGAGGGTGACCTGGACTTAGAATTGTGTCTCATGTGTATGAGCGAAAGAGGGCTTAAAATGTGACCCTTATTTGTACCTCACGTGGAAAAAGTCTACCAAATTTTACCTTATCCTCTTGTGTAGCAAATTTTTAAGATCTCACCAGTATTCATAGTATGCCGAGAATAATCGAGTCAAAATTTATATCAAGCAAAAAGTGATATCCCATCCCCGTCCTATTTTGTACCCTCTTAATCTGAACTGGCACCCCAAATTTACAGTATAGTGGTGAAAAAATTGAAAAATGCATTTCAATCAGTACAAGGTTTTCTAGCTTTACACGCAAATTTACCCTTAGCTGTATTTTTGTCAAATGCTTGTGCAAGGCCTACATCATGTAGGATAGTGCATTGTTTTGATTTTCTAATATACCCAGAGTGTATAGAAAATACAACATAATCATAGCTTATGTTTTCTTTTTCAGAAAAGTCTTGATTACTTAACCCACAACATGAAGCAAGCCGTGGTTCTAGGTCTGCTACTTGTCGCCCAAGTACAGTGTCAGAGTAAGTTACTCATTACAAGAACAATGAACTAACATACTTGTAGATGTTGACAGATTTTATGCTTTTTGATCTACAGTCATTGGAGATTATTCTGGAATTGAAGTGATTTGTCGACAGATGTTAGCAAGTCAGTAGTTGTATTTCATTTTTTGTATGATACGTCCTGTGGCATAGAAAGTAAATCTTAAGCATTGTTATACATAGGGGGATCCAGGGGTTAAAGGGGTCGGGAGTCCCCCTTTTCCCTTGATTTTAGTGATATTAAATCTAGAATTTTTAAATTGTTGACTTGGACCCCCTTTTAAAAATCCTGGATCCACCACTGGTATGTTGTGGTACAGTAAAAAGTCTCACCAACTTAGAAAAAATAGTTGTCAGAATTGATGAGGTTTCATTTTTCAATGGCTTCTTTGTACTGTTTGAATGCTCACAATTTCTCAAAACATTGCAACATGAGAACCTTGGTAAAGACGTTTAATTCCACTTCAAGCTGCGCAGTAGCAAGTGGGAAAGTACCTTCATTTGCAACGAGGTGGCGACACTAGTCTTGTGACCAATTGCTGTCTCTTTGGTTCGCCAACGGCTGCATGATAATAATCTTTGTTGCGGAAAACCCGATGACAAATTAGTGTAGCTGACTTCACTGCCTTGTAAATTGTTCTAAAGTTGGCTACATTGAAACTAAAAAAAGTGTACATTTGCCAGGCAACGAGCAGCTAGGTGGAAAAAGTTCCGTGCAAGGCGGGACGCCCGACGGTAATTCGACGAGTAAGTTCCCGTGCAAAATGTCGTCCTGCTTGCCCCCTGTTGTCTTGATATAGTATCGTGTCGATGGTAGATGTTGGCATTTTTGGTTTTTGCAAATTCTAACCACTGTCACAATCTTGAGGCTTTTTGCAAGCGTTATTTGTTTATTAATTGTTCACTTGAATTATATCTTGCCAAGCTTGCCACTTTAGTGTTTATTATTTATTTTTATTTTCATTCCCTTTTTTGACAAATTTGTAAAAACATTCTTGCCCAAAGGTGTAGATATATTTGGCTGACCATGTTTTGCTTAGTTATGAAAGCAATTTTAATGTCGATTTTTGTAATCATACTGAGAACTACAAGACACCGTCAATTGGTTACTTTGTTTGGCTTGGTAACACGCTGGTATTGCCGGAATTGTGATTCTCATGAATGCGTTTATAAATCTCGGCAAAACACCAGAACAACTTTATCTACATCTTGTGTTGTGTTTGGTTTATTCGTTTTTGTCAGTACTCTAGTGTAAGGCATGCCATGTGACCTCAAGGGTAACTGCTAAAGTGGATAAGAAGTGTATGCTAGCATGTTATTTTTAATATTAACAGGAATTTGTGCACCTAATCACCATATATTGAGGATAAAAAGATATTTACTCTGCACAATCACCAGTCCTTGGACAGAAATTGCATTGAAGTTCTCAGAACTTTCAAAACTTTTAATTCGATATGATTTCCTGCCTAGAGATATTCTGTTGCATAGTTACATGTGATGTTTGCTTGTGCAGAGTAGATACTGTATCTAGTTAACGTCCACGTTTGGTCAGGCCCAACCCTTGATTTTCAGCGTTTCCATTTTGAGTGCCCATGTTGAGTTGTTCTTGACCTGAAGGAGTTCGGTGCTGGTCAGAAAACAGTGCCCTCTCCTGGCCATGTAGCAAGGACGCGCAAACCTTTACCATGTTTCAAATTGAGCTAGTTACAAACATACCGTACTAAGTTGTTGCCATTCATTGCTGTTGCTTAGGAATGGTCCATATTTACTGACGCTTACAAAATCGTGCAAAATGCACTCCTTTTGGCAGACCTCCTAAAGGTGCAATGTTCTTCTGAAAGTGTTGCTTTTTTCTGTGACTGATTTACACATTTTTTTAAGAAAAAAATTAAAATATACTTAGGATTTTAACTTCTTCCTCCCAGTGTAGGTGTTCATCTCTCTGTTTACTGAGCGGTATCAATATAAGGCTCTCTATGTGTCTATTATTAGGGCCCCTCCTGACTATATCTTAAGCTTTTGAAACACTCAAGTGCTGTCCACACACAGACTTACCCCAGAACAATCTTTCCCAGGAACGACTTGTTGCTAGGTTTGAAAGCAGTCTGGACACTGTTTAAGGTAGTGCGACTTGCCCCACTTGTGACAAATTACTCCACCATATCGTGGTAGGGTAACTTGTTCTAGGGTAACTTCAAGACTGGGAATTTTCCGCGGAAACGCGGATTTACGTTTATTTCAAATGTTCTGTCAACGTAAAAAAAAAATCAGATTTGATATAAAATTTCGGCAGCAAATTTCTTTCTTACCGCAGCGTTGCCGACGACTTTCACCTCGAAAAGCGGAAGTTGATCTTTATGTTTCGGAGGAACGTAAATTGTCAACATTGCCGGGGCTTCTGGGATAGCGTGGTGGATCTCTTCAATGGCGTGTCGTGTGATTGTAAACCGCGGTGACAAATACTACGACTCTGCAGCCTAAAATGTGTGGAGGTGGGAGTGGACGAGCTAAAAACACGCTTCTGGGGCAAGGCGGAAGTAATCATCTGCGGTTACATTCAGACGGGTTTTCTTTTGCGCCCCTTATTTGCATCAGCTTTTAATTGTCGTGCACACACCGACAACTTCCGCTTTACCCTAGTTATCGGATATGCTTGTGTGGACGCTCCACTTAAAAGTGGGGTAAGTGGCACAGTGCAAGTTGTTGTAGGGTAGGCTGGATGTGGACGGAACTTATGGTAAAACTGAGCAATAAATTTCTCAGAGATACATAGTGTTAATGAAGTTTAACTTATCCATTACAAAGAGAGAAGACTTTGACGTGTAGTATGAATGGATGACAAACGGCTGTTACACGCGACTAACACCCTGTTAAGTTAAGACCTGAACAAATGCAAGGTTAAGTGCATTTAATGGTAGCCGCTTTAAATACTAATATTCAACTGCAACTTGCCATGCCATATTTGACCTGTGAGGTGTCGTGGAAGTTTTGTTGTTTGTCACTCACCACCCGTGCACTCATAACTATTACATGGCTCTCCAAACACCACCCAGTGCTATATTTTATGTTTTTTGATTAGCGTTTGAGTGTTTGTCTGTTTTATTTTTGTATTGTTTTGCTTCATGACTAGTTTTTTTTCTACTACTTGGACCTGGTTCTCTATTCAATTCTACTTACCTCTCTGCAGGATTGCAAAGAAGAAATGAAATTATTCTTTCCTTTGGCATATTTACTTATAACTATGTCTGTCTCTGGAAAAGTTTTGGTGAACAGGTTTGTTATAGAATCAGTGATAACTAACCCTCACCTTATGAACTGACAAAGGTGTTTATCTCTATGCTCCAGGATTTGTTAAGTTCTCGTGCAAACATTCTACTTTTTGGAATTGCTTTGGTGACAGACCGGTATAACAAGTCATGTATAAAATGTATTTGCCCGTTTCTACGCTCAGATGTCTGATCTCTGTTTGATTGCCGAGTTGAAAGTGTTGATAAACCCGCGTTCCTCCGCCAAAGAATCCACCTTTGCCTTAGATCATTCCCCACTTTGATATAGGGTCCAACTTGTCCCTTTCTCAAGTGAGGACTAATTTCTTATGGAGGGATGAACTGACAGGTTGGTATTGCTTGTCACCCAACTCATCATCCCATAAAATGACCTGTTTATCAAGTTTCATCTTCAGTTGTAACGAACTGTCATTTGTTCTCATGCTCGGAAATTGTCTCTAATGTGCGCAAAGAACAAATTGAGAGCAGATTTGTAGTTCAGTAAATCAAGTGTTGTTTTATAACAAAGGCGCTTTAATAAAATCTAGGATTTCTGCCCGGTGAATTCACAATTCTTGTTGGAAATTTTTGTGTTGGAAACTGGAAAGTCATTTTGAAACTGCATTGAGCACCGTATACATGGACTGCTCCTTTAAATCACTCATGATTGTGTGAGGAGCTCAATTTTGGCTGAGAAAATTGTGTGCCCAAACCTAATGTCTACAGAACTAAACTTTGTGGCCTTCAAGTGGTCCCTGTATGGAGCAGAAAGCGAATGATGATGTCATTATATCTGTGGTCAATAGAAACACTTGACTGATGCTAATTAGATGTTTATTTTTTCAATTTTATAGGTGAGGCACCAGTGAAAATTACAGAAGGTCCAAAAGATATTGGGATAAACCCTAGAAATGGTGTTACGTTCAAGTGCAAATTCACAGGCGAGCCTCAACCAAGGTATGTCAATATTTGTAGGTTTCTCAAAATTAGACACCACATACAGTAACAGCAATGATACATATGAAAAGCGCCATTTTTCTTGTTACTTTCATTGATTGTTATTTGCCATTATTGTTCTGCTATGATTTCAACTATAGGAAGGATTGTGCCTATAGTAGTCATTGCTCAAAATGTGTTTCAGTGTTGTCTGGCATTACGGCAAAACACCAACAGACTTGAAGAAGTTGACGATAGACCCCTCTGGCACGAAGAACTTTGTGCGGGACAACGTCGCTGGCGAGAACACGCTGCATGTTAATAAGGTCGCCGAAGACGATGCGGGCTATTATCAATGTATAGCCAACAATGGAAAAAGTGGGGACATGTCTAGTCTGGCTCATCTAGTTGTCTACTGTAAGTGTGTAGCTTCTTGAACAGCTTTTCAGAGTGTTGCTTTTTCTGTGAAATTGCATTTGTGCTAACCATGGAACCATGGTGGCAACTTGAACTAAGTGTCCGGGAAGTGAAATATATTTTATGTTTTTAATTCAGTTTCAAGTCACTTCTGCATCTCTGTAATTTGATGCTAAAGCTTGAATGCATATGTTTTTTAGTATATTTGCCTTAACTTAGCTCATGTCTAGTCTGGCTCATCTAGTTGTCTACTGTAAGTGAATGCACAGTTTTTACGCCTCTTGAACAGCTTTCTGAAGGTGTTGCTTCTTTCTGTGAAGTTGTGGTTTTGCTGACCATTGAAACATGGTACCAGCTTGCACAAATTGTCCGGGAAGAGAAATATATTTTATGTTTTCAATTCAGTTTCAAGTCACTTCTGCATCTCTGTAATTTGATGCTAAAGCTTGAATGCATATGTTTTTCAGTATATTTGCCTTAACTTAGCTCATGTAGGCATTGATACAGGTTAGTTGTACAAGATCAAAGACTGTGTTTTACTATTCAGGTCGTGTTGGGATCTTTATACTAAATGAATGTTGTTTATGCTGGTTGTTTTCAGTGTGACATCAAATTGGCCATTACTTTATCAAATATTTGTGTTGTTTTAAATTTTCACGTGGCTGAACTGTATGAAGAGCTTTCTGTTCCTAAAGATTTCGCGCCACATACATCAGCAGAAGGACAAGAGATCACAGTGCAGGTTGGAATGAAGTTAGAGGTACCGTGTAAGCCGTGGTTGGACTTTGCACCGCGCCAGTCTGTCGTGTTTAGCTGGATTAATAATGTTGGAGAACAAGCGGCGGCAACTGTTGACACGTCTCTCAAACGCATACAGGAAATCCCTGTAACCGGTAGGTTGATCTATTGCTATGCCATTCACTAGCTTGTTGTAACTCCTAGCCCGTGTTTGACACATTTCATAGTCTGGTTAACGACTTGCACTAGTCAGGTGTGGAATTCGAGATTTTGCGAACCAGTTTGATGCCCGTTATCCAGTGGTTGAAATTGGTCATACACTGCTGTGAGTGTTTGCTACTGGACACTGAGCACTGTGAACTTTTGCTACTGGAACTAACATCTTACTCTTCGTTATGGGGGGAAGTGTGGTGAATGGGGAAGTCGTGCCTAACTGGGTAGAGGAGAGTGTCTGCCTGCTCCTGGATGATAAGTAGGGATCATGTTAATTTTGGATCATTCTTTTGCTCAACAAAGATTGTTATATTGTCCATTTTAGAGATTTAATTGCGTAACATGAGATGCAGAAATATTTTTTTCTTGAAGGGCTATTGTTCACCAGACTGTTGGTGAAGTCATGGTGGGTCTGTCTTGATGAACTGTTGTTCCCAAGACACCTGGAGGAGTTTCTTTTCATGTTTCAGAGGTCCTCCAGGTGCTGAATAAGGCTGTGTTTGTATTTTAACTGACATGCTTTGTTTTACCATTTTTTTCTGAGGTATTTATTACCATTTATAAACAAGTACAAAAAAACAAACAATTTTGCTCGTCTACTTTCATTGTTGCTAGAGTAATTGGAAGGTATTTTACAGTTTATTTAGCATTGTATTAGATCTTAAGGTTATCTCAAACCTTATTTAGTGTCCTTCATTCCAATCTGTTTGTAAAAGTATATATTTTCTTAAAGAAAAAAGAACAGGGAATATAAAAATATGTTTTATATTTATTCTTTTTATTACGTTAACACCTTTTGTAAGTCAATGTTTCATTTTTAAGAATGGTACATTCATAGCAAAGAACCTCTCGGTCGATTTTAATGAAGTCTTTTTAAATGAACTCTTCACTAGTTACCTCAAAAAGGCTGTTAGGAATTTTCGATTAGTTTTTTCATTTGGTTTCTATGACAAATCAACATAAGGTATTTTTGTAAAAATAGAAGTCATATTCATCTTTGTTACATTGCGCAAAAATTAGGCCTTCGATATTGAAAATCCTAAAGCATTTTTGAGATTGATGAATAAATATTAAGTGTGGAAAGTATCTGTGAAATCCACCTAGCCGTTTTCGAGAACTCTTGTTCCTAAGTTCAAATTCAGTCAATTTGCCGAAGCTGAGAAATTACCGATTAAACTGGGAAAAGTGAAATTATCAAGGTCTTCGGTTAGTTATTTGGTGAAAACTCGTTTTCGGTCAATATAACCTATTCATGCCTTCACCATGTTAGCTATTTCAACATCCACTCTTAATGTGAATTGAATTTGCGATGTGCAATTAACTTAATTATTGCTAAAGCATTAATTCTTTTTACCGTCCCGAGCTGAGAGGTGGGATCAACTGTTGACTTACTTAAAAGTAGGAATGAAAGGACTTAGGGTACATACGAAATTGCTCTGTACCTGGCAGGTGATTCAATTTGAGTGAAAGCCGTGTAACCTTTGACCTCGGATAAGTAGTAAACAAATTTCCATGCAGATGGGCAGTTCCAAGGTATTTTGCTAGAAATTTGTGAAATATTGTTAAAATGGCCAATTTTTGTGAATAAGGTAACTGGTTGGAGATATATTTAAAATAATTAAAAGTCTCTCTCCCCTCCCTTCCTCCCTCCCTCTCTCCCTCCTTCCCTGCCTCCATCCATCTATTAATGTTGCTTTGATGTGATTTCTACTGTGTTTGCTAATTTCCTTGTTTTCTGAAGCGAGACTGACATTTTTGTCTAGATGAAACCATTAGGGACAACGTAGCTGGGACGCTTGTTTATCTATACACTATCAGTGAAGACTTCAAGGGTAAATACCTAATGTGTGGTCAGAAGAACGACAAGCTTGGCACTACCATCGACGCGAATGCTGTGGAAGTGAAGAAGGCTGTAGGTAAGAACTCCACGGTCAAGAGAATGGCCGCTCAGCGAAGATGAAAGATACTGTTGTTAGTTATGACAAACACTTCATGGCCAAACTAAAGATAGCATTTCGGAGAAAGAAAATGTACGAAAATAAAAGCTAAAATGATTATTTTGTACTGAGCAGAAATATATGTGTACTTGAGATGTTTGCTACTAAATCAATATGGATGCGTTCTAATATTTAATCACAGACTTTCAACCGATTCTGAGTGTATGCTACACTCACCCTCAGTCTGATGAGTAGTAGTACTGTGAACGGATGATAAATCTTGCTTCCCATTGGTGGGATGGTAACATTCGGATATTTTCATTGGTTAGAAGATGAGAAATGCCTTTGTGACTAGTATTGACTGAATCGATGCTTTTCTCACAAGTTCCTGTCGTGTGATTCTTTTGAGATAACGAGGCATCAATTAAAACAGTATAACGATTCACTATACGTTTTTGACTCGTTTCCGTTCAAACTAGGACTTCTGTCATGATGCTGTACAGTTACAGAAGGTGTCAACTGGTTATCCTGCCACACAGGGCTCGACATAACGAGTTGCAGGTCGCATTTGCGACCTGAAATTTGGAAATGCGAGCTGAGATTTTTGTCAGCTCGTATCAAGTCGCTAAATGCGACCTAGAATTTCCAGCGTATGCTAGCTGAGTTTTTACACTTCTCGGCAGATACCTGGCAAATATAATGCAACTCTTGTTAATTCGACCATTATTTGGTTGTTGCCAAATCCAAGTTCAAAAGAACATCAACCGAGAACAGACTTCCCGATGACCTGTACATGTAAGCAAGTCGCGTGAACATGGGTTATGCAGAAATAACAATCATCATGCAACCCTTGATGAAATCTATTCTCTTATCAAGTTTCAGGATTCTATGACTCGGTAAATAGAAAATGGCTGACTCTCTCTTTAAAGTAATCTTTGGGCTATTGAGGAGACTCTCGTGTTGCGTGAAATCCGATGTTGATCGAACAGACATGACAGGAGTGTCAAATTTGGCAAAAGATATTGCTATGTGATAATCTAAAATGAAAATTCATCTCACCCTTTGCTAGTGAGATATCTTCCAGGTAGGCTATATGTGATTTTGACAACAGTTTGCCGTTATTCATTTCTGTGTTGCACTAGTATGCTGGCATTGTTTAAAATTCAAAACGATTTTCTCTTGCTTTTAGGTACGGGTACGCAGCCGTTACAGCTTGTATATCCTGCCACTCCGGCGTTGCAAAAGAGGACCATTCGTGCTGGGACAGACTTTGAGCTGACGGCCATTTTTGCTGGAAAGTACGTGCCCTTGATAATTGAGTGAGATGATGTCAGCAGGAAACACGGAGTTGTTAGTAGTTGAAATATGCGTGTATTCTGGCACCTGTGTGTGAAGCTGTGGCTGTTAACGGCATGGGGCACCTCCGATCTTAAAGCATTTGAGTAAAGGTATTCAGACAAATTTACCTGAAAGTCTCTGTCATGATGGCTGACCGAAAGCCAGTTTCATCTTTGGAAAAGCTTTCTGTCACGACTGAGAATGAAAGAGAATTAACTTGAAAGTTAGAAATGCTTTCAAGAATTTGCTTTGGGCTCTTTGAAAATGGTAAAATAGACAAAGGTTTGCACGCTCTTCTCCGTTGTACGTCAGTTGGGTAAACTACATTGTTGCTGCCAAGTCGATTAAACAGAGAACCATGTTTTCGCCTCGTTTCAGCCCGCTACCGACCTATGAAAGCTGGGTGTTGCCCGACACAGTCAGGGCCGACCAGAAGGATTTGTCGGGCCCGGAAGAGAACAAGGTGAAGCTACTGAAAGCCTCCAAAGAACATGAAGGGATATACAAACTTTGTGCTAAGCTGAACACCCAGAAGAAATGCGTGGAGATAACTGTGGAGCTAGAGTGTAAGTTGGGCTCAGATAAATTGTCGGGGTGTGGGTTTGGATAAGGACTGTTGCTGTTTGAGACAGGATTGGTTATGAAAGAGAGAGCCATGTAAGCTTTATGGAGCATTCAGCCTCAAAATTGGCTGCATCGAAATTAACTTGTGCTGTATTCCCTGCTATTGTGTATGAAAAGAGCACTCTAGAATTAAAATGCTGCACTGGCCTCACAAATAATTGAATCAGTGGCAAACTGGTGATGATCCTGTCGTGTATGATTGACACAAGACTTGTGACTTCATTCAAGTGTTGTCAGAAATAAGGTGCTCAAGTCGTGGGCGGAGCTTGTGTTGATGAGTTTTTCATATCTGCTTTGTGTAACAAAAATTTTACAGCTTACTATGTTTGGTACCAAAGCTCATATAATTGTAATTTTATGCAGTTAGTTAACTGCATTGCTTTGTATAACTTCTAAACATTCCTAATGTAGAGTATTTTTTGTGAACAATTTAGGGACACCCTGTCTAATGTGTGAATTTGTTTTATTCTTTGCCTCCACTCCCTCTAGGTATAAGAGACAATGAAAGAACTAGATGAAGCTTCCAGTCAGTCTTCACGCATTCTTTATTGGCATTGTCATTTTTAATCTCTTGAAATTTTTGAAAAACACTACAGATTTATGTAAAACTTTTTGCGTTTGGTTTTAACTTATAAAGATTAAGCACATGGATGATTTTTTTCATCATTTTCGTAGAAAATATTCAACATGGTCACGTTTTGACTGTTGTGAATATTTCAGCACTCCCTGGTGGTAATATCGATGAAGGTGTCTAACTGGTATTGCATGAAACTAATGCACATCTTTGTTAGCGAACTTTTTGCGATGTACCAAGCGGGGCACTTTTGAATGCTATGGTTTGCTCTTGTTAGAGCTGTCACCGTTTTTTTTTTTTTGTTTTAACTGAATTTTGTTACTGTTATCCAACTGTTCTCATCTGTCATACAGACCCTCCAGTGTTCATGGATACCGCTAAGCCAGAGTCCAGGATCATTGTTGTCGGATCAAATGCGGACTTCAAGTGTCGGTCCAAGGACCTGAAACCTACTGTCATCTCCACGACTTGGTTCGTCAATGGTGTTCAGGCTGGTAAGTCTCTTCAGCTTCATTTCAGTGAATTGGGATGTGTGATGACTTGGGAGACAATGAACTATGTGCAAGTAGTTCAGGGCTTGGAATTTTCCGCGGAAACGCGGTTTTCCGCTTTTTTCAAATGTTCTGTCCGCGCATTTTATTATATTTCCGCGTAAAAAATCGGATTTGATATAAAATTTCCACGGCAAATTCGTTTTTTACCGCGGCGTTGCCGACGACGTTCACCTTGAAAAGCGGAAGTTGCTCTTTATGTTTCGGAGGAACGTAAATTGTCAACATTGCCGGGGCATCTGGGATAGCATGGTGGGATTTTCAATGGCGACTCGTGTGATTGTAAACCGCGGTGACAAATACTACGGCTCTACAACCAAAAATATGTGGGGGTGGGAGTGGAGGAGTGGATGGAAAAGACGCAGACGCATGCTACTGTTTGTGGTAACGTTTTTTTTTTTTATTTTTAGTCCTACCGATTTTCGTCTGCGAAAGGTTCACATCGACTATATGTCAAGGGGCTGGGTAGCGCGCATGTTTTGGGCCGTAAAAGTTTCCGCATTTTTTGTCATTGGTCTTTCCAAGCCCTGGTAGTTAGCGATGAGACCAGTGCAAGTTATTTGCTCCATAGCCACTTCTCAAGTTTGATATGTTAAGACGACAGTTTAGGGCTTCTTTCAGTGAATTGCAATGGTACACACTTTTAATTAAGCATGAGTTTGATATTTCTTAAATTTTTAGTTCAAAGTTATCCACTGAACATGGTCTTGAATAAACAGTCGTGTTCAGGGGGCATTTCTTGTATACTCGCTACAGACATGATGAAAATCGTTTTGCATCCAGAGACAGATCACTCGAGGCAAACAAAAACTATCAAAAAGCATGATCGCCGTTGGCGGAGTTCACCCAAGTCCATGGCTAGTAGTTCTTTAATTCAAAATAATTTCACTTAAAATAAAGGAAACTTAAGGGTAGGATCATAAAGGAAACTTGTGAGAGCTTATTTCATGTTTTGAAGGGTTGGATCATAAAGGAAACTTGTGAGAGCTTATTTCATGATTTAAAAGGTATGATCAAAAAAGGGATGAAATGCACTTTTAGTATTTTAAACGAAAATATTATTTTGAAATCTTCAGCCAATGTGAACCATCCATATTCAGACTTTGTTTCTAACAACCAATTTGTCTCACCTTAGGACAAGCCCCTAGGATACAGATCAAGTTATCAAGAATTCTCTTATTGAATACAAATTGTTCCTTTTTCCAAATTTTTTAGAAGTTAGTGAAAAAAGATGATGTATTTATTTATTATACCGGTAGTAGTTTTTTATAGAAGTGCTCTGGTACAAAAATCATTCAAAAACTAGTCGTGATTCATGACCTTTCCCACTCTGCTAGCGTGACCTTTCACATTGCTAGTTAAGAGAGTTTTGGCTCGTAGTACAAATTTGTCTGAAGAAGACTTGCGTTTGTGAGTGAACTACAGTACAAGACAAAAGTAATGAGAGAAAATACAGTTTTCCTGTCATAGAGTCTGATTCTGTCAACTATAAATTATTGGTAATAACTATTTGGGCTGCCAAAATTTTAATTACATAATGACTTACCCGCCTTTAAGCTTACCTGTTAATTCCCCTTCATTCTCAGTCATCAGGGGAGACTACTCTGAGTTCAGCTTCTGCCCAGCTATCATGATGGGGAATTCTGGGTCAATTTGTTTGAATTCTTATGACTTATACTATGCTAAGAATGCTTATACATTCTCTGTGGAGAACTAAGGGTGCTAAGTGGTTACTGTTGTTGTTCACTGATTGCCATGGCTACTGGATTGTTGTTAGACTGCACTCCATGTTGCCAAAGTTGCCAAGCAACAGTGGAAATCTTCATGACAATTTTTCTTCATCTAAATGGCTTTGTAGATCGGGTCTGCCCTTCAATGTGGTGTTACCAAGATATGCTTATTGCTACTAAATTGTGATTTTTTAATGAAAAAATACTTGTGCTGAAATCCATTTCACCTAAAATGCCATTTTACATAAAACGTTTCCAAAGAAATCTACGCTGGTGTAGCATTTTGATCTGGGACCTCAAGTGGTGGAATTTTGTAGAGACACCTTATCCTAAGATAAAAATACTACAGAAAATGATTAAAATGGGATAGATACCTTGGCTGCTTAGTCCCTGTTAAAACTGCATCGAAACCAAGTCACTTGCGGTTTTGACCATTCCATTTTCATTCTAAAGCGTGTTGATATGAAATGGCATCTTAAAGTGATCCTATTGAATAATCATGTGCACATACTGTGTTCTCTTCAGTCGACAACGCCAAGATCAAAGTGCCCATTGCTTCTGATCCCTCCAACACCCTGACGGTCCTCAACGCCCAGAAACCTGGCAGTATCATGACCTTACAGTGCGTCGCCATCAGTCCTGCAGGCTACACCATCCAATCAGCTGCTGTCAACGTTTATGGTAGGTCGTACCTCTATGATCTTTTACCCTTAATCTGTCAGTCTGCTGTGTCGAATTGATTTGTTCAGCAATGTCGATTGACATACTTAAGCGCCTCGGCTTGATTTCCAAGGCTTACTTTTCGTCCAGTTAATGTTGCTGTCAAATAGATTGCCTAAATAGTACAGATGAGTTGACGCCAAATGCACAACCACAATTTTAGCTTACGCCCTTGACTCCTTCAATGGAATTTTCTTTCTAGTTCAACATGTATAGTTGTGATGCAATTTAAAGATCACGCCGAGTTGCTGTTCAGTTCACGCCAGTCAGTTTGGCGGTATATTTTCAGCAGACTTAAGTCAAGGAGCCCATTGTGCTATCCAGTGGGAAAGTTTAACATTCTACAATACAACTCTTAAAAAGTGTTGCCGTAGTACAAAAGTGTCTCATGATCTGCAGGATGAGCTGGGTTGATGGGTTAAACACAATTTCATTCATTGACGGACATCTTAATACATTGGACGCTGTTGTGCGCATCATTTGAATATCCCACTGCACTATAGTGGCAATTAATTGAAATGATGGTCGCAAAGAATTGATAAAAAACTATGGAAAATATCCCTATGCATGAAGTCCATACAAGAGTATGGAACACTCTCTCCTAACTACCCTAGCGCCATCTAGCGACAAGCTGTATTTCATCAAGTCATTGGCTTGCTTGATGACTTTCAAGAATTTTGTTCTGCTTATGTTGTAGAGCCGTTCCAATGGAAGGATGGAGAGCCGGATCAAAACCACACCGTCACCGCCGAAACAGATGCTAAGGCCTACACGTTCAGCTGCCCATACATTTCCGACTCACAGGAGGTAGTCACTACATCCTGGTACTTCAACGTGCCTGAAGGCGAGATACCCACGGAGAAGCAGAGTGTCTCCACCATGGTGGGCGTCACTAAAAGCGGACCTGGCGGATCTGTGCTCACCGTTGACTTGAGCCAGACACCACCGGGCAAGAAGCCGCGTGATGTCTACAATGGATTCTATACCTGCGTAGTTGTACCAGAGAATAAAATCTATGCCGAGAATGAGTTGCGTGCTAGACAACATCTGTACTTTAAAGAAGATGCAGGTATGTAGATGCGGTTGCTTAGTTTGGGACCGTGTGCAGGTGTGTCGTGTTGGCAAGATGTTGTTTTTGCTGCTTCGGTGCTTTTACGCTGTTCTAGCGTGCGAAATTAAACTCTCATTGCATCACTTATTTTGGTAATATTTACTGTGACTGCTTCTTCTGCTGTCCATGACACACGTCTTAGTAATGTTATCACGTTCATTTTGGGTCTTTTGAAATTTGTTATAAATCTGCCTTTCGTCATTGAAAACGGTTTTGATATGGAACACTCTGGTTATGATCTTCATCTTAACTTGTTTGCTATTCAAATTAGACGCGATTTTGAGACTTGGAAAGGACTGACGCTTCAGTTTTAACGTATTGTATGTGTTCTGAGTCAAGAGTTTGTTTCTGTGACAGGGCGCAGGTTTATAAGGGCTTTAAATGCATTATTGCATAAGCTATTGACTGGCTAAAGCACTCGCAGTGAATTCTATTGTTGTTTACTACTAAATGAGCTAGAATTGCCTGAATTGCCTGTTGTCAGCAAATCGCCATTTGCGGACTTACGTTCTTATGTCGACACCAGCCAGTGCAAGATGTCATTGGTGTTTTTTTCCAGAGGAAGTACATTTTTTTTCATTTCACCACTGTTGCATGCATAGCAGATAAAAGCCAGGGGAAAATTAATACAGAAATATAGCTACGATAACTGGGAATTAGTATTTTTAATCGTGGTACCACCAAAATCGTCGGGTTCCATTTTTCCTTGACTTACTGCCAGGCCTTGGTGAAATCTTCTGATACCTTTAAAGAAACTAGCCATTTTTAGCAATCTGGTTGCTGGAAGATATTATATGTAAACCTTGCTTGATTGGTCAGATAGTGGGAGACTTTCTGGAACCAATGAGACTGATCACATGGTATGGGTGACTCATCGCTCCCTGGCTATGCCAGGAACTAATTGTCCATAGCGTACTCAGCGTAGGAGAACATGATTGACTTAGAGAAAAGACCCTTTTACCGTATGTAATTAGAGGTGATGCGTTTGAAACAAAAGTAAAAAATTTTCTGTGTCCTCTAGAGGCCACTACTATCTGATTCCATGTCGCTGTTTGAAAGTCTCCCATTGACATGATTGACAGTTGGTGATAGTTAGACCAGTGAAACCCAGCGAATGAAGGCTGATGCATGACTCCTGTGTGTTCTTAGAGGGTGCATCATTTTAGAAGCAACTTTAGTACTCACACGTTTGTTCTCATCAATAGTCATAATTTCATCACCACTTATGTTGTAACAGGTAGCCTGTCCGTTCTTACAGCCTATTTTGCCCATCTCTACCACTGACCATCTTAGCCATCGCAGTGGTTTTCAAAATTGTTACTTTCCACTCATGATTTTTCGCAACTGCACCGGTTTTTTCTCTTCAAAACTAAACTTTTTTCACGGTGAATAGGGAATTCCATTTGCATTTGGTACAGACAAGATAGTCATTTGCATCTCGTCGTTAACATTACATACCCCCTCTTCTGTTCAGTGGAATCTATTTCAGTGTGAACCAGAGTTAGTTTCTATTCTATGTCTCCGTCATGCGTGCACACTCACGCTTTCATGGTCTGTGTTTTTGTCACGCGCTGCATGCCTGCTAGTCTTGCACGCTGCTGCAGCAGGTTCCACTAGGTTTGCTGGCACAGCCACTGCGCCGAGCCACCTGGTGTGTTAGTGACTGCCACATGACCAAACGTTGGGTGACCGCTACTGTCGGCCCTTGTAGCCTTTAAACAATCTCTCTGTTGCAGTGACCACTACCGTTAGTCCCACGACTACCGAACTGGTGGTCAGTAGCACCGTAGTCAATTTCACGACAGGTTAGTCAATATTCGCATGGAGACTCTCGACGCTGGACGGAAAACTTTCCGACGCATGGACTAGCCGTCGTTTTTGTTTTTCATTTGTCGTCCACTGTTTGGTGGATTTGCGCACGTGCTCACATATGCACACATCACGCTTTCGAGAGCGTTTTCTGTAACCAAAATGCGCGGGGAGCTGGCTGGTCGATGAAGTTATGTGTGCCGTCACCGTCACTATCGTTCGTTTTTCTGCACTGCATTTGTGGCAAGTTCCATTCATTTTGACTGGCACCCAGCTTTGCTTCCCGCTCTGTTTGGTTTTGAAAACCATGCTCATGTACATCTTTATATTTTTGTGTTTTGTTTTGTTTAATTTTCTCGTTCGCCGTTGTGTTTTTCATTGAGCGCCTCCGTAATGGCTTTAAGAATTTAGAAGGCACCCATGCGTTGGCTGTATAGTAGTTGCAATGAGCGGGTGTTGTGCCGATGTATTAAGATGTGCTTTTGTCGAAAGTTAACATCGCCTTGAGATGGGCCGACTCCGGTTCCCACAGTGCAGTCCCACTAACTTCTGGTATGCTATCCTCCAAGAAACCCTAAGAACTATCAGGCTGCCTCCCCGTATTGTTGAGGGACTCCACAGCATCTGTACGATTCTGTTACCCGCATATTTTTCAAAACAGTTGCAAAATTCACTGAAATACGGTATGTCAAGCCTCATCCAAGTTACACAAAAAGTTGTGAAGGAAATCAGTAGAAGATTAATTGTGAATTTTAAAAAAAATCGTGACTAAGATTTCTCCTCGAAATATATTGAATTGTTTGATGAGAAGTAACTGCCTTGGAGTCACCTTGTCTGTAGTGTCGGTTTTTGCAATTTCGTCCCTATTGATGTGCTAACACCATTGCTGACCCGACCTCTTGTTATAGTCTTCTGTGCCGAGATTCCATTGTATTTCTGTGCGTAGGAGGTGAACAGCACATGTTCTCCTAGTAGTTCTAAAGCTTGGAAATGATTTGACATAACGCTTCGATGAGATGACTACGCAAGTTTTACATGGATTGTTACTTAGACGCAACATTATATTTTGTAACATGTATCCTGCTTGAATAGAGGTGATGAAATATGAAAGTAACAGCATGACTTACTCATGACGTAGTAATTTTACGTTTTTGTTTAAAAAATTTCTTGGCATGTTGTTGTCAGTAGTTTCGCTCTATTTCTGAATTTAATATCGAAAAGTTGTATTCTTAAAGTGTAAATGATGCCAGTTTCACTTAAATTTCAAATTGGCTGCATTTTTGTTGTACTTGTTTTTTTACATTAAATGTTTTTCCGTTAGTACACAAGATGGCACACATGTGGACTCAAATGAATTTTTCATCAAAGATAATTGGTTGAAACGACTTGACTTCATAATTAGTACTGAACAGCGATCATTAAGGCAAAACTTTCTTGGTAAAATTTTGATCATTTTAACGATGTAATCAGTTTTTGAAAATTAGAAAAAATGTTGTTTGGTAATTATTTTTATGTGAAATAGAAGAGAGATTAGTGTACTGTTAGACTGTTGTGCGTTTTTTTGTTGGCAGATGGTTGTGCCACTCTCATGGAAAGTTTGTGTTTTGAGACTGAGAATATTTGTGTGAAGAAGGCAAAGCGCACTTTTGGGAGACTAAAGATCTGCAACTCTTAAGATAAAAAACATTACTGAAACTGTTAAACGTGCTAGAAATACCACCATGAACTCCACCCCCTACATAGCACCATTACTGAAAACTGAACTTTGTTCTGATCCTTAATTATTTCTTCTGGCAAACACAAGTAGAAACAAGGCGCCTGAAATGCAGGCGTGTCCCAAGATAATACTCACGCTGTATTGAGAGTATGGGATATGTAAGCACATTCTGGGTTGAAACGAGTTGTTCTACTATTCAGTTGGTGCCTCATTTTCTATCGTGTAAAATCTCACCAATTTAGTTGACAATATGACAGACACGAGAAACTGTTTCTCATTTTTTCATGAAAGATATGTAGCACCACATCAATAATTTATCATTTTCCACTTTTGTAATGTAGCTACCATCAGATACTGTTTTGAACATTAAGGACAATGTGAGATGACCTAGAAAAAGTAAGGACTGTTTGTCTCTTATTTTTGTCCGAACTTGGTGAGATTTCATTGTACATGATTTAGAAGTTAGATCGTCTTTGGTCCTCATTCTACCTTAATGGCATTTTTTCATTTTTTGTTTGCAACCTCCTTTATGATTTACCTTAAATTACTAAACACCAATTGCTTAGGAAATTCTCTGACATTTTCACTGTAAGATAGTAATGTGTTATGTCTATCAGGAATATGGCGCAAGTGATGAGTAACTGAAGATAATAGATGGCACTGCAGTTGGGTTAGAACCATCTTCAGCTAGAGACTAATTATACATCACATTTTTGATTGGTCAGTGCTAGTAATGCCCTGTAATATCATTAATTCTCAATCCGGTTGGCTAGTGTAAATGTGTGTTGAGTCTTTGATTGTCTACAATTTTGTGAACAAGCCGTGCAGTGGTGAGATATATATAGCACAAAACAGTAAGAATACGTTTTAGAGAGTGTGCTTTCAGTTTTATTAACCAGCATCCTTATCATTTCGTAGCCTTAGCTCTAGCATTCGAAGGCTTAAGTTTTCCAGACATCTTTCAGATAATTGAAGTCTTAGATTTTGCTTGTATAGGTCATTTCCTTTTGCTGTTTTTTCCAGTGATAGTATGGCATTCGCATAGTAGCTTCCTGTGTTCAGATCAGGTTATTTACGTCACCGGGTTAAAAAAGTGTCGCGGCTGTCTTCGGAGTTGAGACTTTCCTAGTACAGCTTACTCTAGTTTCTATTTTTGTGCCACCATGACGTTCTTGTCCTGCCTTAAACCACACACAGTCACCTGCTAACCACTGTCTAGTCTCACATTAGATGGGCAGTGTTGGCCATACGGGTGTAAAATGGATATTCCTGTGGTTAGTTTTCCTGTTGAAAGAGCAACCTTTATTGAGTCGAGTTCAACCCGTAATGGCTCAGTACACAAGGATGAAGGTGACGCTGGTGGTTAATTAATAAGTTTTTGATTCTGAAAACGTATGTTGTGGTTGACCTAAATGGGCCCCAGTGTTATTTTACGTCTAGTGACAAGATAGACTTGGGTCTTTTTGATTGGTTTATGCAGAAAACTTACAATAATGCAAAACAAAGAATTTCTGGACTTGTGGCTTGAGTGGTGAATATTGATATGTATGTTTCCGGTTGGTCTCAAGGACAGTGTTGTTATGCCTAATTATCGTTAATGTTGATTATATATGTTAGTAGTAGCAGCAGTAGAAATAGTGCTTATATTATTATTAGTAGTATCAAAATTATTAGAATGATAATTATTGATATTTATTGATCGTTTAACATTACATAGCTATTGATTTGATTTCACGCACATCCATACACGAAGAAAGTTTGATGCCTCATGACATGTTTCTTCCCGTGTTTGCCCTTTTCCTCTCTCCCTTCTTGGTTCTTGGCCCTCCGCATACATTTCTGAGTTTACTTGTCTTTCCCACAGGTGTCGTTGCTCCTGTGGCTGCTGCCGGTCTCAACCTGTGGTGGATCGGTGTCATCGTGGCTGGTGTCGTCCTCATAGTTCTCATCATCATCATCATCGTTATGATCCACCGAAACCGCCAGATTGCTTACAGAGGTAAGTCCTGCGATTATGCTAGTAATCCATGTCGAGCAATATGCACTGTACAAATTATTTGACCGTTGTGGTTGTACAATCTATTAGAGTATTAACCAAATTCAGTCAACTTTCGTACGCGACTATCCAGTCATGGGCTGCAACCCTTACTTGTGTCCTTGAAGTACATGACACCTGTGACAATTACGGTAAAATAACACCCATTTTGGACAAAAATGATCACCAAAATTGAGCTTCTTCATTTTTCAAAATCTTCTAACATTGTTGTGTATGTACGTAATTTTTCAAAATATTGTGTGTTGGTAGTTTTCATGTGGAACTTGAATATGGCTAAACGTTATTTTGATGCTATGTATCAGTTACAAAAAAGTTAAAAAATAGAGTTTTACCTTCCCAACATTTTGTGTTCTAAATTGATGAGATTTTACCGTATCTCCCAATGATTATCTCCCATGTGAGACGGTGACATTCTTTAGTCTGGCGTGCGCATGCTGATTGTCGTGAATGACTTTGTATAAGACTTTTCAGCTCATAATGTTGTGTTGTTACACCTGCCCAATTATTGCTGTACGACGACTGTCGCATGCAAAGTCGTGAAAAATCGCATTGTGCAGAAAGAGCTAAATTCACTGGTCATGTGGGATGATGGTGCAATTTCACTTTTGTTTAAAACTCATCAAGTCTTATCACATACGCTGTATTTTGACAAAGTACTAATGTTACCCTATGTCACCCGCTGCGAAGATGAACTACCTTCTGGTACAGCCAGTTTGGACAAGTTACCCTGAAACCAGTTCCCTACCTCGAAATTCAGAATTTTCTTGATGAAATCAATTTTTTGTGTTATTTTTTCAGCTGTGTCATGTATCTGTAATCTCATGAAACTGCTTTTTGGGTATACCACGATTTTACAAAAAACATTAGATGTGAAAAGTATTTAGACAAAATGACCCGGAATTCTCGGTCATGATGGCTAGGAGGAAGCTGAGTTGAACAGGGAAATTAGTAAGACGGCTATGTCACCCTGTAATTGAAATGGTACTGCCATTACCTGTCACTTTGTTGTTAGCAGACGTAGCCTTAATGAAGGGTAGTTGTCCTTTGTCTTGGTTACTTTTGCTCTACAAATGGTGTATGGCCAGATAACGCAGAGCACAGGCCTCCTGCTCAAGTGAATACTTTGTCTTGTCCATTGTTTCTGGCAGTGTTGGTGCTACATCTCTACCTTTTGTATTGAATAAGGCCGATATATTTCCAGATTGATAGTTCATTTTACAACACTTTGGCATCCTTGCAACATTTCTGCTTTCGTTTGACATTCGACTGCATAACTTGGGAGATTACCAGATTCTGACATGCGTTGTCACTTGAAACTTACTATCGTCTAACTTAATGTCGCACTTTCAGTTGACGATGAAGAAAAGAAAGCTGGCCACAACCCAGAACGTGACTTGGCTGATAGCGGATTCCAAGACTTCTCTAGACCGTAAGTATTTTCTCATATCTGGCGTCACATCACCGGTAGTGGAACTTTCCCTCGCTATAGTTCTCTGCAAATCTTTGTTGAGGTGTCGGGAATCTGCATCAAGCGTTGTGTGTTTATCTTAATCATGTCTTATAGTAACTGTTTAGGAAAAGCATGTTCAATCTACTTAACCATTCATGGCAAGTTTAAATGAAAGTATTCATTTAGAACCGTGACTTTGGTGTTTACGCTTCTCATGTCTAAGTTTGATGAAATAAAACTGAAGTCTCCTGGAATTTGTTGTTCCAACACTTCGAAGGTTTTTTGCAGATTCCCCAGACAATTTGGGTGCGAATCCAGAACGGGGAGGGTGGGGGGGGGGTCACTTTCTATTCCTTCATTACTTCAATGCAAAATTGGCCGAACATGAAATTCTAAACCCTCTTCTGGATTCACGCCTGATACAATCATTGGTCAGTTGTTTGCTTTGCTGGGCCTAATTCTCGTGTTACGCTTACAGGAAATCCTTTGAGACCATTGACCTTTTTGCAAATAGAGCTAGGAGGCATCAGCACCATGTAATGTGTGTGTCTCGTAATACGCGATAAGTAGAGACGACTTGTCGACTGCTTACACATTGTATTTCTTGTTAACATTGACAAAGTGTTTCCCAATTAGCAGAAAACCAAAACTGATGAAAATGGAGAGCTACTAATCCTTTCTTAACTTGATGGAAAAGCCTCCCGTCAGTCTTTGCTCCGAAGACGTGTTTGCATAATTTTCACCACTTCGTGAAAATGTCAATGGTTGGTCTTGCTTATTACCGTATCACGTGTNCTGCTTTTTGGGTATACCACGATTTTACAAAAAACATTAGATGTGAAAAGTATTTAGACAAAATGACCCGGAATTCTCTGTCATGATGGCTAGGAGGAAGCTGAGTTGAACAGGGAAATCAGTAAGACGGCTATGTCACCCTGTAATTGAAATGGTACTGCCATTACCTGTCACTTTGTTGTTAGCAGACGTAGCCTTAATGAAGGGTAGTTGTCCGTTGTCTTGATTAGTTTTGCTCTACAAATGGTGTATGGCCAGATAACGCAGAGCAAAGGCCTCCTGCTCAAGTGAATACTTTGTCTTGTCCATTGTTTCTGGCAGTGTTGGTGCTACATCTCTACCTTTTGTATTGAATAAGGCCGATATATTTCCAGATTGATAGTTCATTTTACAATACTTTGGCATCCCTGCAACATTTCTGCTTTCGTTTGACATTCTGCTGCATAACTTGCGAGATTACCAGATTCTGACGTGCGTTGTCACTTGAAACTTACTATCGTCTAACTTTATGTCGCACTTTCAGTTGACGATGAAGAAAAGAAAGCTGGCCACAACCCAGAACGTGACTTGGCTGATAGCGGATTCCAAGACTTCTCTAGACCGTAAGTATTTTCTCATATCTGGCGTCACATCACCAGTAGTGGAACTTTCCCTCGCTGCAGTTCTCTGCAAATCTTTGTTGAGGTGTCGGGAATCTGCATCAAGCGTTGTGTGTTTATCTTAATCATGTCTTATTGTAACTGTTTAGGAAAAGCATGTTTAACCATTCATGGCAAGTTTAAATGAAAGTATTCATTTAGAACCGTGACTTTGGAGTTTACGCTTCTCATGTCTAAGTCTGATGAAATAAAATTGAAGTCTCCTGGAGTTTGTTGTTCCAACACTTCTAAGGTTTTTTGCAGATTCCCCAGACAATTTGGGTGCGAATCCAGAATGTGGAGGGGGGGGGGTCACTTTCTATTCCTTCATTACTTCAATGCAAAATTGGCCGAACATGAAATTCTAAACCCTCTTCTGGATTCACGCCTGATACAATCTTTTCATTGGTCAGTTGTTTGCTTTGCTGGGCCTAATTCTCGTGTTACGCTTACAGGAAATCCTTTGAGACCATTGACCTTTTTGCAAATAGAGCTAGGAGGCATCAGCACCATGTAATGTGTGTGTCTCGTAATATGCGATAAGTAGAGACGACTTGTCGACTGCTTACACATTGTGTTTCTTGTTAACATTGTCAAAGTGTTTCCCAATTAGCAGAAAACCAAAACTGATGAAAATGGAGAGCTACTAATCCTTTCTTAACTCGATGGAAAAACCTCCCGTCAGTCTCTGCTCCGAAGATGTGTTTGCATAATTTTCACCACTTCGTGAAAATGTCAATGGTTGGTCTTGCTTATTACCGTGTCACGTGTTCACATCTACCGTTTCTTTCTCCGGTCATGTTTTGGAGTGGTTAGCATTTCAAGTTATAGTTATTGTCAGTTGTTGAGCTTACGTCTTCTGTGTTTCTTGAGAAATCTTAAGAAATTATTACCAGACCGCGCAAATTGAAAGACACGTTAACCTTTTAGCAATTTCTTTGTATCAAGACTTTATTGCTATATATTTATTATGTATAAATAAAAAGCACAGTTAATATCCTGTCTACACATTTTATTGATGTTTTATGAACCATTGACCATTTAAGATTGTGGCTATTGAATTTCAAGCTGTTCAACACAGTCTAAAATACAAGCCGCATAACTCTTGTGCATAACCCAGTGTGGTCAACATTTTTTGAAATGCTTTGTGTTTGAATACTTTTATTTGGCCAACCACAGTGCCAACCTTCTTTGACTCGCGTATTGAACGAACCGGTCTGTTTTCAGGGATGAGAATACGACTGTTGACTATTAGGTTAGTGGCGACGTCGTTCGACTGCTGTCGTGCCCGCCAGGCGAACGCGGTCATAACTCGTATTCGTGCTTGAAAGCATGACAATGCATGGTTATGCCCTTTGGTCTCAGCTTTCACGTGATTGGTCGTAAATCCCACACCCCCTGTTCCTACATTTTCAGCCGTGTGTTGTCGAAATTAAATGTCGTGTTGTAGTGTTCGTGTCTTCACTGTTGAAAGACACATGTCTTGGTTTAGAGTCACTGTGTCTGCATGCAACACCGACAGCTGTTTAGCAAGCACTTAACAGTGTCTTGTAATAGTCTCTGCACTTAATCACACTGTCAATGTCTGTTTGCACCTCTTAACAACGTACAGAGGTGATGTCCACTGCTGCCATACTTGGTACTAGGAGAGAGGGTAAACTAAGCCAATATGGAGTGGAGAGAAGCAGTGCTTCATGCTTGTATTCACGCATTCGAATAGTGCGCACACTTTGTTAGTGTCGCCAAGGTCTATGATGCCAAAAGAAATAGCAGATGCAGTAAAGTTACATCTTATCTTGAAAGTTGTGTTGTCATCTCTTTCTCGTCCAGTCTAGTGATTCCGTGCATGGGTAAATGTCAAGTGCTATAACTGGTCTAACACCGTATCCGTCGTAGTTGTCTGCTCCTGTAACTGTCATGCCACGTCCAGTCTTATTTAACGGAAGCAGACGTGGTGTTACTGCTCTGAGTAACTTGCTTTATTTGTATTATCGCCCTCTGAGCTGAGACGAAAGCTGAGACTTCAGGCCATAGCATGTATGACCTAACTCGTAGTTAGCCCACTGAACTAACCGTTTCTGCCGACGTCTTGTCCCAAATCATGGCGTGTGTTTTCAAGTGTGTTATCGAACCAGTCGAAATTTTTGTTATATTGCTAGAATTACGGTATCCATTTTGCCGCAATCCTGCGTCTTCGCAGACTGAGCTGTTTTAAGTTGATGCCGTCTTGACCTGGTTACAATGTCAATGACGTTCATTGTGTACTTTAGTCTTGAAATGAGTTGGTTTACCGTTACTATTAGTATATCTCCCTTTCAGTAACCAGTATAGGTTGCAGGCCTATCGAGCATTCGTGTCGCTCTTTGCAACCTGCCGCTGAAGATGAAACATTACTACGTGACATTTACGTTCAACTTTTTCATTATGATAATTTTCTTGGAAACGTAGTTCACAGTTTTTTAAAACTTGTCCTACCTTTAAGCATGCAATGTTGACTTGCACTGACGTGCTCAGTCAAAAGCCTTCAAACCAGTTAGAAATATGGCAAATGTTTTATTTTCTTCTCTTGGCATGACAGACCAGTTTTTGTCATTATTTTGTCTACTTTGTAATCTTTCTCTCTTTTCATGTGTTACTGATTACACTTTCAAAGCTTTCCGCACTTGCTGTTGATCTAATCTTAGTTGAACATTCAGTGTGTACACCTTGCATTATACTCTGTCATTTGTTGACTGACAGGAGCGAGGAACCAGTGAAGGCGAGTCAAGGTTCATTGAATGATCCGGTAGTTGGGCAGGAGAGTGACGAAGACAGCCTGCATGAATACGGCGACATTGACACGGGCAAGTTCAACGAAGACGGCTCTTTCATTGGACAGTATGGCGAATCGAAGAAGCAGCGGCCGACGGACTCGGTCGTTTAATCTTTGACTGGGTTATATTCCAAGGAATTGGATGAGGAAATTGTGACGTAGATGCTATCAATGTGTAGAGTCTGCTTCTTTTCCGGTGTGTTCTGCTTTTACTCAGCTCGCCGGCGGTGGAAAAGAGGCCGACTTTCACTTGTCTATTTTTGTAAAAAAAAAACAAATTTCAGTTTGCCTAGAGCTCTTGCGTCTTAAGCAAATCTGTGACATTCACGGTCTGGAGATTACGTAATTTTAACCATGTGAAAAATTGTTTCAGTAGTGTGAGGATTTTTATTTCCCCTTTAAAAATTGTTAAATGAACGCAGGTTTTCTGTGTCTAGTACGTGATGAAATCATTTTAATGGTCCAGTTTAGGTGGAGGCAATGTAACTGCTCATAACATTGTATGCTGCAACATTGCACTCTCTCGTCTGTCAACTTTAGACGCTTAGTTTGCCTTCAGGGCCTGCGCATGAATAACCTTGTGTGCACGTCTGTGCTTGCCAGGGTTGGTTAGAGAGTTGCATGGACGCATTCCACTTGTTATTCAAGCCGCGTATAAGTGTGTGTGTGTAGCTTTTGATGACTGAAGTGCACTATTTTCGTAACCGTTGTTTCACCCTCGTCGGTGTGTAGGCCCCTCGTGTAAATATTTCATTATTTATTGTAAATATAAAATGCACGTATGAAAGGTGCCGACAGGGTTGTATATACTAGATATTGTCCGTAATTGTCATTTTTATATATCTTGCTTTATTTTAAGGTGTATTTTAGTATTACGCAAAATTATGTGGCAATGCAGACTGGGTGATTTTTGTTTGATAAAGTCTGTGGTTGCATTTAGACTGTAAAACTTGCCTGGATTGTGTCGTAAGGAAACAGTGGTCATATGCTCATGGTTAAGGTTTTGCGCATTCGAGTGAATGACAGATTAAGACAGTGCGACTTGGAATTTTATAGATGAACTGAAAGTGTTGTAAATTCGGACTTCATTAGCGATAGATGGTGATTTTGTCCTGCATTTTACAGCAGTCTGTTCTGTTGTGCGTAAAATGTTTGCATTTCCATGAGATATGGTTATTGTATCGATCAAGTGGTGATTTCAACGTGCATGTTGCGTTAATCTCTATAGGATGGTATGATGGTTTAATTTTGTATTCTTACAATAGGGAGCATCGCAATGTTGTATGCCCTTCTCATTGGTGCTACGGAAATGAGACGATAGGTGTTGCGAGTTCTGAGTGATATCAGATCTTTTTGTTACTATTATTTTTATTACATTTGTATACTGTACAGTCCGCAAAGTCTCAAGTTTGCAGACGTTTATTTTATGACATCAACTTGTACTAGAATTGGTGTTAATGCTCATGGTTAGGGATATCAAATCTATTGGACTGTTTAAGTTCGTAAAGATTTGTAGTTTGACATTTTAATAGACGATTTTCACGTAAAATTTGATCATTTGGGGTTTCTAGTATTCCTATCTTGTTTGTATATTTTGCATAATTCTAAATTAATCTTGTCTGTATATGTTGAACTTATGCTGTAGCTCGCATCCTTTAACGTAAGTTTTCGCTTTGCAAGCCGTTGTTCTTAAGAGACTTTAGCAATAAAATTGCATAAAAAATGTCTTTTTCTTTCTATATGCCCACTTACTTGTGCCTTATCATTTTTATGTTTGCATATATTTATATGTGGGTGCATATTGCTGTAATCTATGTCTGGGTGTCTGTGACAATTGGCATAATGATTTTAGTGTGAAGAGGATGGTTGACTATGATTTTCCAATGACTTCGACTACTATGGAGCCTCCTAGTGGCAGTTTTTTGCGCCCACAGCTGTATCTGGTAACACCACTCCAGGATCTTTATTAAATTAAGCAAATGTATTTAGGGCCTATATGAAGTTGACAACGGACGACTATAACTTTCAGACGGATCCAACGAATGCTGTGCCCCCTAGTGGTAATTTCACTTTTTTCCGTTTTTCGCTGTCTTTGAAGTTCCTTGACGGATTCTTATAAAGTTTATTAGTAAATAGATTTCTATCAAAGAAACGATCACACGTTGCCGTTCTCGGGTGGTTTTGACGTATTTTGGACCATCTGGAGGCCATTTTTACTGTTTTCTAGTCTGTTTTCGGTGTCCGCCTCTACCAACCAAACCATTCTAAGAATGAAAATTGGCGTTTAAGTTTCTACTGTGAAGGGGATGACTGTTGATTTTTTCGGAAATTTTTCTTTTAAAAGCTTACTCAGCGTAAACTTTTAAGTCACAAATTCAGTTTTTGGAGCGTTCATCGTTTATAAAATCGAACAAAGTGTTGCCGAACTATGTGTTTATTAACATANAATAGATTTCTATCAAAGAAACGATCACACGTTGCCGTTTTCGGATGGTTTTGACGTATTTTGGACCATCTGGAGGCCATTTTTACTGTTTTCTAGTCTGTTTTCGGTGTCCGCCTCTACCAACCAAACCATTCTAAGAATGAAAATTGGCGTTTAAGTTTCTACTGTGAAGGGGATGACTGTTGATTTTTTCGGAAATTTTTCTTTTAAAAGCTTACTCAGCGTAAACTTTTAAGTCACAAATTCAGTTTTTGGAGCGTTCATCGTTTATAAAATCGAACAAAGTGTTGCCGAACTATGTGTTTATTAACATAAAGTTTTAAGTAAAAAAACCAGTGAGGAAACCTCTTAATCTACGTGTATTCTGTCCATGTCAATGTTTTCATCCAGCTCGTCCTGGGAGTGACTTTTTCCATCTCCGAGTCGATGAAGAGATCCAGTTACTTGCGTCCATCTCTTGGATACCCTCGTTGTACCCCATGTATAATAAGGTAGAGACCATTTGCCCAGCAGCAGCTATGCTGCAACATTCAAACGCTCTGATAATGATGTCTTGCAGGATTTGCCGCATGGCTGAAGATACAAATTCTGATAGAATGGGCGACGGTGGTACCCTCTCGGGGTATATTCTTTCTCGCCGTTTCAAGCCAATACTGATACTGATCTCGCAACCTAGCTTTGACCGGAGAGTTAACAGAAATATCAAGTGGCTGAAGGAAACAGGTCATTCTGGCTGGAATTATCTTCACGCCAATATTCAATTTTTGAAACTCTGCGAGTTCAATTTCTACCCAGGGGCTCCGGAGTGCGTTCATAAGGAAAACGGATTTGTCAGTGTTAAAATAAGGACCTCGCCTCATCATTACTGTCTGTTGCATCATAAGTGACTCGTTCATGAATCCCCTACATGGACTTAAATGTTATTAAAGCATGTAAGTAGTCAAAGACGGACTTACGGTTGGGCACATACCTATATACATAGCTGACTCAAATTTGTTATTTTTTTCACAATACGAAGTGGGACTCAGTATTCAAGCCGATGTTCATAGATTATCTGCCCTAAGGAGGTCTAGAAGTGTCGCGCACATTAATTTTTCCAGCTGCGCAGATATTGCAACAATTGATGTTGTTAACAGGTATCAATATATTCAGAACAGTCACTTTAAGGACTACCAATCCAAGGGCTGTTTCACTTACAAAAATACATATCGCGCTTCACGTACGTAGTCAAAGTTCTGACTTTCCGTTTACCCGTCCCCTTTTTCCGAATAAACGCCCGGGTGTTTATTGGTGTCACTAAAAATGCCTGAAAATTTTCATTTTCCCAATACACGCCCAGGGGCTTAGATCTAAGGAAAACCCCGGTAGTGGTAGTGTTTTGCATCCATGACTATCTCTCAAACCCTCAGCATGGTCCTTATTAGTTGGAAAGTCTATTTATATGAAGTTGACAACGGACGACGACATTTGGATGGAACCGATTAACGCTGTGCCCCCTAGGAGCAATGTTTTTCGTTGTCTTCTGTATCTGATTCTTTGCGGAACGTGATAAATTAGGTTTCTGTTAAGGAGACAATGACGCCTTCTCTCAATGTAACCATTGACATCACTCTTTCCATCCACTAAACCGCTTGAATGATTACTACTAAAATTTGTTCCTGATGAGAAGACCGAGGCTGTTGTTGATTTTCGGAGGTGTTCCGGCACTAAACTACTCTGCTCCTCCCCCCCCCCCACGGCAATTTTATTTCTTGCGTCCAGGTCTGTATCTCCTTACCTTGAGAGTTGCGTTCCGTACACCATTTTTGTGAGAAAAGTGAGGTCGTGTTTTGACAAAACACTGTTCACGAGTTGATCGTCGTGCATTTATAACCGTGTCAACGCGTACTAGCTTCAAGTTATCCCACTCATGGGAACAGTTAACTTCGATATAGTACTGTTAACAGTGCGAAAGCGAGTAACTTTGGAGTCAACGAGATGAATTTAACAGCGAAGCGTCGACGCTTCACTAAAATGGGAAAACTAACTTCGATGCCATCGGAATTATAAGCAGGGGTCACTGAAAATGTCACACTGAGGTGTGATCGGGAACGCATCCAGATGACGCTCGACTAATTGACCTATCGCCAGGATTATGACGGACGGCTTAATTGACCAATCAGAACGCAGCATTCTTGGCACACCTTCATCTGCGTTTCCAAGCCGCCATTTTACCCGACAAACCACACGTTGTACAGTAAAACTTACATTAGTCTATAGCTCAAGAAATTGTCCGCTAAGAATGGGGAAACGGTGTTGATATGGCGTGTGTAGCACCGACAGCCGTTATGCTGCTCCAGAATAATATCCCGTCATTTTTT